>JAMKCH010041229.1:0-14557 GCA_023653785.1 Ophioderma brevispina
CCCTTATGCCGCGAATGAAAAATAACTGCTGCATCGGGTATTTTCATGGCAAAAGGGCATATCTTAGAGTTAGGCCCTTTTGCCGCGAATGAAAAATAACTGCTGCATCAGGTATTTTCAAGGCAAAAGGGCGTATGTTAGAGTTAGGCCCTTTTGCCGCGAATGAAAAATAACTGCTGCATCGGGTATTTTCATGGCAAAAAGTTCGATCTTATAGGTAGCCCCTTTTGCCGTGAAGAAAAATAACTAACATATCAGGTATTTTTATGGCAAAAGGGCTTAGCTTAGAGATAGGTCTCTGGACAATCAACTTTTATGGCAAAGGGGCTTATCTCATAGATATGCCCTTAGACAACTTAATATTAGCTTGACAAAAGTTATTTTTTCACAGTGTGGTGAAGCAAAATAGGTGACTTGCCATTTGGTCAAATCCTATTTAGTCTAATGGTCATTTTGTCTAACTCCAATTGGTCTAAGTACCATTTAGTCTAATATCCACTTTGGCTAATAACCATTTAGTCTAGCCATGTAGTCTAATATTCATCTAATTTCCATATCGTCTATAACCGAATTGGTCTAATGCCAATTGTCTATTACCCATTTAGTCTATTAACCATTTGGTTTAATATTCCATTTGCTCTAATATCCATCTGGTCCAATATCCATTTGGTTTAATACCCATTTAGTCTAATATCCATCTGGTCTAACATCCATCTGGTCTAATATCCATTTGGTCTAATATCATTTACTCTAATATTCAGCGTGTCTAATATTCATTTGGTCTAATAATTATTTGGTCTAATGCCCATTTGGTCTAATGCCCATTTGGTCTAATATCCATTTGGTCTAATGTCCATCTTGTCTAATATCCATTTGGTCTAATTTTTAAATAAAGGTTTAAGATCAAATATTTTTGGCTTTAACATCCAAATGAATATTACACCAAATGAGTATTATTAGACCAAGTAGATATTAGACCAGGTGGACATATAGACCAAGTGGATATTAGACCAAATGAACATTAGGCCAAATGGGTATTAGACCAAATGGATATTAGACCAGATTGATATAAGACCAGATAACTGTTAGACCAATTGGGTATTAGACCAAATGGATATTAGACTTGGATATTAGACCAAATAGAATTAGAATGGTGTTTGTGGTTATTAGACCAAATGGTGGTCGACAAAATGGGTATTAGACTAGATGGCCATTAGACCAATTGGATATTAGGCATTCTGGTTGTTAAATAAATTGGATGTTAGACTAAATGGTTATTAGACAAATTGGTATTAGACAATAATGGCTTAGTGCACAGGATATTTTAATGTTATGCCCAAATATGTGTACAAAAGTGATCGCAGATGTGTGCACATGGTATTGTAAAGTTATGGCCATATCTGTGCCCACTAGTGATGCGATATAAGCACGCCGGGTATTGTAAAGTCATGCCAATTCCCATCTTCTCCCGGCCTCCTGATTCTATTGGTAATATGACTTAACTCAAGTTACGTCCTTTTGCCATAAAAAAATGTTGCGTAAGTTTTCCTGTAAAATGGCGTAACTATGAGTTAGGCCCTTTTGCCATAAAAAAGGTGTTGCGTTTCGTTGATAAGTTATTAAGAAATGACCTAACTTTGAGATACGCCCTTTTGCCATGAAAATTGTGAAAAACATTTAAAAAATGCTTGAGATAGGTACCTCTATCTTGTAAATGCCCACTTTTGCAACTTGAGACCATCAAAAATGGAAAGATCATCCTCGATTTACCCAGGATATGTCACTAACTCAAAATGTCAAAATTTTGAGTTACGCCCTTTTGCCATGAAAGGGCCGTGTTCATCCGCCTATTCATCTTAATTTCCCTAAATCCGATTGATTGGATCAAAGACCTGCACTACTGTGATTCACCCGAACTGAAAAATTGCCTTTGTGGTACGACGCAATAATACGTGTGAAAGCCTACTTGCAATATTGATTGTGGTACACATGTTCCTGTCGCAGTACACTGCAATGCCCATTGAAAAATCCAAAAACTGCAACTTTTGGTTTTGGGGGTTTGCATCTTTCGGGCGTTCTATCTCGGCCATTTCTGCATGTTTTTTTACAAGCCATGTATTAAATGAAAGAGCAAGACCTAGACCATAAAATGTATATTTCGAAACAAGTTTATAAAGGGAGTTGTAACATAATGCCATGATGCCAGTATTTTGACCACTTCTGGTAAAATCGGAGGTTCTGGGGATGAGGCTATTAGCAATTGGGCCATGAACCTTTTAACTTATGTCACAAAATGCTTCAAAATACAGCTGCTGATGCCGCTACAAAAATTAAGAGATTTGCCCAAGATGACTTTAATATGTAAGGTGTTGAGGCCCGGATTATAGGTCCGAGGTCATCTTAGTCCTTTGAACACGGCAAGCGACTACAGTCGCTTAACGGTCAAAATTTGTCAAATTTTGTTTCAAAAAGGTCAAAATTATTAATTTTACCGTGCATATTCAGAATCAGCATGAAAAATGCATCTAAATTAGTCCAAACAAGCCTAGTCTTTGCTGATATTCTTTTTAGATGGCTTTTCAAATGACCTGCAAGCATTTGTGACGCCATCTCTAAAGCCACTGACATACGTGCTATATTATGTATACAGAATTGGCCCGTGTCGAAAGGGTTTGGTCATTCTTGATGCTATCTGGAATTGGACAGTCCCAGATCATATTCTCTTTGTTTTTTGATAGCACTTTTCTCTGTTGTATTTAGGAATGTAGTCATTTGTATGAGTTTGGATAATCATTAGGCCCTTTATATGAGCAAGATTGATTCCTGCACTAAATTGCAGAAGCTCACCATAAAAAAAAATAAGCACTGATTGTCGGCTATGGTTGTGTCATTTTATTTTTTTAGATTAGGAGGTAAGGTGAATTTCTGAGAAGATATCTGAAAAAGCACAAAATTCAACAATATTTATGTATTTTTTGTCTGGAGGAAGGGGAGTTGACAATAAACCCTGCTCTGAAGAACTTTCCCGCAAATTACCCCCCCCCCCCCTCCACTACTGAAATATCGTACCTATAGAGTCGTGGTAAAAATTTCTTGGCCAGGTTACTAAGTATGCCTGCTTCCCACCAAAATGGCACAATGCTTTGTTACACAGTTATACAATGCAGTTTAACCGCTGTGATAGTCTAGGGGTAAGTTTATATTTCGTTGTTGGCCATAATAACCCAGTTTCGTCATCTGGCGTCGGCATAATAGTTGAGACGCATGTGTGGTCTATGGAAAAGTGCAGGACTAGTGATCATAAGATGTTAAAATTGTGCCCCACCGTGGTCAATGTGGTTTGTGTCCACTGGGCAAGATACTTATCTCAATTGCCTCATTCACCCAAATCGAAATCTGGGGAGTTGTTTATATCAGGGAATATTACAATCATAGGCTTGCGCGCTGAAGCCATTATGTCTTTAGCACCACCTAGATGAATCGAAATGAATGTGACGATTCCTTAAAGCAATATCAGCACATTTTTTCAAAGATTGGCCCCCAATTTTGGATATTTTGAGATATTGCACACTGGCAGTTTCATTGGTTTGACAGTTAACAATACCTGTGAATATAGAGCTCAAACTCTGTGTGTCCAAAGAAGGAATTTTGTAGTTAGATGATAACTATATCGTAGATCTCCGATACTAATTCAACGGCTGTCTGTAAACGACCTTCCAAATAACAAATAGTTGGGATTGCGCCAAGGTACGTGTCTGCACTCATTCCATTAGTTGTTCCCGCGTCGGTTCAGACTAGTTAGAGGATCATTTTCCTGAGCTGACCCTATTTCATCATGGACAGACATAAATTTGTGCGTTTTCAGCTCGCCATAGAAACGTAAATTACAATCAGGATTCCAATTCTAAATTACAAAAATTGCTTCTTTTTTACAACTATAGGAGGCCCCGTGCTTCACTCTGTCTCCACACTAGCCGCGGGAACGGTTAGTAATCCTGAACTGGAACGATCACTGAAACGAAGTGCTCCTGAAATGAAAGCGATCACTGAAGAATTGATACACTATGGCGACACACCGCGAACCGAAACCATGGAAATACACATGCCACACAGTGACAACTCCTCAAATTCGCCTGCATAAATACCCGTTATCCTGAAGTTTATGATCCCCCAGTCACAACATTCTTATTCCTAAGGAATATGTCAAGATTTTTGTCAAGCTCAGTTTGACTTACATTCATAAAATATATGTACATACATCACAAATTCCCGGGAAAAATAAGACAATTGGATATAAAATTAACAACTATAGGCATTTTATTTTTTGCTTTTTTGAACATACTAAGACAAACGGCGGATTTTTCTGCACGGCTTCATTGATCAAAAGCGCCAATTTTGCTCTCCTCGTGAAGTCAAGTGATGACCACAACATCGTGTTGACTCGAATTGTTATTGCTGACCCTGTAATATTGATGGATTAATGATAGTAAATAAATAATTTTTTGTTTTTGGTTGAGTTTTTGTTTTTTGGTTGGCTTTTTGTTTTTTTATTAAGTTATTATTAAGTTGCAACACTGCGATATGGTCACAACGACGTAAATTAGGATGGTCACACTTTGACTTCACCATTTTCCTGCGAATGTGGATTTGTCGGAATCGTTTACGAATAGCTATTGGAAAATTAAAAGGCAAAATATCTCAACAAATTTGGACATTTTCAACGTATTTGATTTATATGTACCTACGTACTTAAGCTTTCCATCTTCATACCAAATTTTTCCAAATATTCAATCAGACATATTTCCTTTAACTTTTAACACCCAAGTTTCCCGTATTCCCGTTAGTGTACCATGTTTCTAAGCAAGGAAAATTCAAACTATCTACTTTGTCCTTCTAAATGCTGTGTTAGGTATAAAACAACCTTATACTACTGCTCTTTGTAAAAATAAACTGCAAGTAAACTTGCATACATCCCCCTGGCAAGTTGGCAGTATTGAACATGACCTCAGATGACTTCTGCCCTTGTCCTGGACCTTTGACATCATGCCATATGAGGGAACCCCTAT
This sequence comes from Ophioderma brevispina, assembly GCA_023653785.1. Classification (NCBI taxonomy): domain Eukaryota; kingdom Metazoa; phylum Echinodermata; class Ophiuroidea; order Amphilepidida; family Ophiodermatidae; genus Ophioderma; species Ophioderma brevispina. The sequence goes on from JAMKCH010041229.1 coordinate 5,067, forward strand.
TGCATCTCAACCCCAATTCTGGTGTCAATCGGACTTCAACTTTTCGAAGGAGACCTGAAACACGAAAACCCTAACCTTGGTTAGAAAAGGTAACCAAACTGTAACACACTCCGGAATGCGCGTCCCTCACAATATCCCCTCTGCGTTTCAAGCCAGGGGGAATAAATAGAAATTGAAGTTGTCATTATGGATTCCATTTACGACTTTTTTGATTTCGGTATCAAAGTCGGATCCCGACTGTAGTAAACAGTGCAGAAAATCTCCTATTCTTTTCCAAATAGGCCTAACGGCCTAGGCCTAACACCTTTCCAATAAATCATGAAAAAATGATTTGATGAAAAATAGGGGCGCATTTGTTTACATTTTGAGAATCGCTGATAGTGGCTTTAACTATAGCTGGCCCCTCAAAAGCGGAGAAAAAAGGAAGCGATCACTGAAACAAGCACTCAATGAAGGTGACATACTGGACAGTCCTCCTCAAGTATGTCCTGCCCAAATTTCCTGTAGATCCCACCATATCCAGTGCAAGTATCTGGACCCCAGTTTTCTTCCAGATGAAACATCAATATTGCACCCGTAACTTTCCGTAAGTTAACATTTTTCAATTTCACATTTATTCCAGAAAATCAATCCAACAACACACAATACATAAGAGCCGAACAGCCTTATAGAGGAGTTGACTGAAAGGCCAATACGACCAGAGATGTCAACTCCCTTTAAAACAAAACAAAACAAAAAGTCAAAAATATGCAAACACAATGACTAACATCAGACAAGCAAACAATATCACACAAGAAAACAGGACAATGTTCATGGCAGCAAAATCAAATAAGAATATGCTATCATAACAGATTTAGGATAGTGCAAAAAAGTGATCATTTCATTTTGGACATGAGTAGACGTTTGAATTGTTTTCGAAAATGATGGGCAGATTTAGAATTTTTAAGAAGAAGGTCTTCCAATTGTTCACAAATTGTCCTGATTTTCAGACTGCTTGATCAAAAACACTTTCTCTTTTTTTGTTATATTATAAGTATTACTGTTTCTTGTGTGATAATTGTGAATGGTCGAACGTTTTGTAAAATAACCCCTTCAGATTGAAATGGGCAATTGATTTACAGAATAGTTATAATGAATACAAAAAAACAAGCTCAAGTTTAAATATATCAGCTATTTTCAAGATTTTATAACTTGGAAAATATTTGTGGCCGTATGACTTCCTGTATGACTATTTGAAACTGTTCTTACTGCCCCCCTTTTGAAGCTTTGTAATTTAGTGTATTTTGTAAGTTTTACAAGTTTTTCCCCATATTAATTTTCCATGTTATATAAGGTAATATAAAGTACATACATAGAGCCATAGAATACGCTCATTATAAAATTGCTTTGCGTATTGTTTAACACCCCAATATTTCCTTGATATTGTTTTTTTTTGTCAGGCCACTATGTTATTTTTTTTTCCAAGTGAGGGTTCTCGTCTTATTAGTAACGCCACCACCACCCCCCCCCGCGTGTTCCTTACCTTTCGTCAAGCAGCTTGCGACGTGCTAAGCACAGCCAAATCTACATAATGTTTTAACCCATAATGCATCCGTGACGCGCTTCAGCTAGCTAACCCGACCTTTTTCCTGTTGATTTCCCTATAGTAACTGAATAGTTTGAAAAAAAAAGATTTCCCATTGCAGCAATGGCATGGTACCAACCAATGTACAAAAAAGTCCATAACTCTAGATAGCGGCATCTCGAGAAACCCTCAGCCCTCCCCGTGACACGGTTGAGAACTTTCTTTTATTATATAAATAGGCATTTTTTTGATCATTTACCACTCGCAGGTAAAGTTTACTAACCATTACCAACACAACTGTGTACAAAATCTCCAATTTTGAAAATTGGGGACGCTCTTTTCTTTCAAAAATGTGCTGTTATTGCGTTTAAAGGCGGCATAATGATAATTAGCCAACCGAATTTGAGCCTGTTTACGGGAATTAAGCACTATATAAAATGCTGGTTGTTATTATTCTTATATCAACAAGAAATGTGCGGTAGTGTAACCATGGCCAATAAATATTTATCCAGCCTAGATAGTTTTGAAACTGTAAAGGCTTTATATTAAGGCTTGTTTCGATTTTTTGTGTATTGTGTTCGCTACTTGATATGAGAACTGGCACTTGCACATACCCCCATCAAAGTACCCGTGGGAAACAACCTTGCAGTTTTTATGGTAGACGCATCATGCATGTTGCAATGCCCTCCCTTACAAAAATGTGCATGATCCCACAAGATCCGAAAGCTCGTTGCAAGCTGATCGCAAAGATCACGCATTTGCGCACCGCAAGCATCGACAAACTTCTGCGCACGTGCACAAGCTCGCAAGCTTATAAGGCTTTCACGAGCATATATCACAATTTAAATTTATGATGTCCCGTGCAAGCATGCACTGCAGCTGCAAGCACGTACTAGCAGTGATGAATTCCAGCTTCGCAGAGTTGCGAGCAGTACAAACTTTAGCTTGCAAGTTTGCTCGCAATTGCGCACAAAACAGGAAGGCTTAAATGCATTGTGGAGGTCAAGTTCATCATCTCTTGGAGGGAAGACAACATGTAAGTGGTAGGTTGGTGGGTAAATTAGTAAAATTATCACTCTCAGATATCAGTTACAGGGATACTTTTGAAACAATTACTTATGGATAAGACTTTGGAATACATGTGTCGTAGGCTTAGGTCTCTCAACTCTCAATAATGTTTATTCTGCATGTGATGGGCAACAGATATGTTTTAATGGTCGTCAAGTTGGCATTGTAGGTGCTAACGTGACTGCATGCAGAACTGTCAATTTCATTTTAAAGTGGAATTACCTAATTTTAATATTTAATACTGATTGGTACAGGAGTTCATTAGAACTGTAAAATAACATAAATCCGGGGGGGGGGGGGGCACTTCTCAATGACCAGGGGTATCATCCGTGTCAAAGCAATCACAAAAAGCACCTTAAATACGTATTTTCGAATCTTGAATTTTCACCCTAAACACGTATCAGTAGCGCATTAGCTACCCTAAACAAGTGCTTGATGGAATTTGCGCCCCATACCAAGTATCATAGTGCAATTTTGCATACCCTAAACAAGTATTGTCTTTCTCCATACCACTAGAGCAAAAAATTGAAATGTAATTTATTACCACCCTTTATACGTACAACTCTTACTCCAAATCATATTCTGTCCATGTATTTTTTGCACCCAGAGAGGTTATGGTCTGAGCTTGGTGTAAATTATGTTCAGAAAATATTGGGGAAAAGAAATTTTCATTTTTTCAGCCAGGATATATCCGAGGTATTTAAAAGGGGAAAGGCATTTTGAGCCAGGGGCCAGGGGCGTATCCAACAATTCCCAGGACGGCGGCACGACTAAGTCGATAAAAGTCAACGATGGCTGGCTGAGCGCCTTGCGCTACTGCAAGCGGCGGGGCTTTGCAATAATCTTCCTTTCCCAACCACATTTTTCATGCGAATTTGATAGCAATAATTTGAAATGTGTAGTGATTCACTATAGGAAAATATAGATATGATAAAATGGGCTATGAAGTCAAACGACTTGATGGTTTTAAAGTGTCACAGAAAATTCATAGTTGGCTCGGCTCCTCGCGAAGCTACACAAGCATATGTGCTTTCCGAAACAACATTTTTATAAAAAAAAGTTGATAAAAACAATTTTATATTTGTAAGTGGGTAACCTTTAAAATGCCTATAGGCCAATGATCGCGCGGTAATAAACAGTAACATAGTTTCATTCATGTAAGGTTTTATTTGAACTATCATAAATAAAGGTGTTCGTGGAGAGTTCGTAAGCGCACGGGGTGGGTCGCGAAACCTTGAGGTATTTAGTTTTCCAAGACATTTTCTATTTTCTTTAGAGAACGTTATTTCCGGCACTTATTTCCGCATTTGCAGGCGCACTGATAAATCGGCATTTCCCCTGAAATATTGGCCGAATCCGCCACTATGCAATCCCAATTATGCCCAAAGTTTTTTAGAAAATTTCACCGTAGAATTGACTGACAATTTAAATAAATTACGAATTTTTAATTAATTGCTAAAACATTGTCCGTTTCATGGGAAGTGATTAGAACAATTTGGGTATAGTGATAATTCAGAGGCCATCACAAAGGAGTCTCGTTTCTCATCTCAACCCAATCGGCCTGTAACTAACATCATGTGTATGGTTTCTTTAAACCGCCGTAGCGCGGAAAATGTGGGAAGTTAGGGATTTTGACATCACGGTTTGGATGCAGTACAGCACCTATCCCGGACACTTTTAAAAAAAAAAATTATCTGAAATGAATAGGACCCTAAAATGCACGAAGCCTCCATTTACGAATATAACCCTTTTTCTTGATTTTTTTGTAATTTTTCGACCCTTTTTCACGTTACGTACGTAACGTGCCTGTCCGAAAAAATACCCCTTTTACGTGATTCTTTGGACCGGTGATACCACCCCTTGTCTATGTAAGACTGATCCCCCGGGACATAATATACATGCCATTAGTCTCAAGATACAAAAGGTTTGAAAGTGCTATAGAGTTTACAAAAATTATCAATTGTAGAAAATTGGCATAAGTATTTTACCCATTTTGGGTTAAATTTTTCGGTATAGTACTAGGGCCTGATCGACCCACAAAAAAGAGTTTTGGGATACTTTGAGTGTTTTTGCTCCAGTGTTTTAGTCTTTAAAACTTTGTAGCATTTTTGTTTTTAAGGGGCATTACCTGATTATTAAATTTGACCAATTTAGTTGTGAATGGGATTAAAATGGAAGGTTAATTTAAAGGAGCATTCCCCCTTATTTCACAGCCCTGGTATTGCATTGTGTATTTCTCTTCACGATTGTCCTTGTTTCCATTTTTGTCACATAAAGCAGCTCAGCTAATATAGCATACGATTTAGTGGGACAATTTTTGGAGGTGCCTGTTGATATAGGCTGTTTATAATCCCCTTTTCGCAGCATGCTTACCAATTAACCAAAACCCTTCTACTCTTAAAATGTTATCACAGTCAACCAAAGACCCATATATTTTTGTGAAAAATTGACAGATTTCACTCCAAGACCCCCATTTTTTATTTTTTTCATAGGTGTTCACCACATGCCATGCACTGATTTTGATCAGGCAGCTAGCTTGCGCAGGCAGCTCATGCGAGCTCTATAGTACGTGGACTGGCACAAGCTTGTTGTCGGGCCACACATTGGAGCTCGGTGGTTTGCCGTTCTGTTCCCTTATACGAGCTTGTGAACTGAGCGTGCCAGCTAAGCGCGCGGCCAAGCTCGCACACGCCATACGAGCTCTATTTTAGAGCGAGCTGGCACAGATCTCGCGCCTGGCTCACTTTGGCTGCTCGTAAGTACTCATTCTGTCCAAATACCGCCTCTCCGTGTTAGCTCACAGAGTGATTGTTTTAGCTTGTAAGTGGTCGGGTAATATCTCGTAAGTGATCGTAAATTAGCTCACAATGTACTTTCAACGAGCTTGTTACTTGCAACGATCTCAACAACTTGCGTGTCATTTCATAAGGGAGCTATTCAAACTGTGCTAATATGATTGGTTAAAACCATAAACGCAGTTTTTTATTACTTGGGGATGAAATGGATGTGAGGGACTCAAATTTCAGGAACGACAGTGAGACAAATACAGCCTTCATCTGATTCAATTTGATACTAACTTCCGGGTAAATCAGGGGTCCCAAAGATATCTGACACCGCACCTTTAATGTAAAAAAAATGCCCTCCATTGAACCCACACATAAAGTTTGTTGACCCCTGTATATGCCATGAGTGTTTTTCAATTCATCAATTTTAAATTGATGCCACAGGAAAATGGTAGTAGATAATAGTAGGGGGGCTATAGACGGTCATAGTATCAGATCATTTCGAACACAGCTCAGTTGATGACTTTAATCACCTGATCCTACGACTTTAGAAAAAAAAATGAAAAAAAGTGCTAAAACCCGGTTTGCTCCCTCGAAAAATCCAAAATGGTCGCCAAATTCTCAAAAATTTGATTTTTGACCATAACTCATTTATTTTTTGTTCTATTTGCTTATTTTTGTGGCCATACCCATATTAGTGGGGAATTAGGAATCATGCTGTGCAAAGTTTCATCTCAACATAGCCTTTCATTGTCTTTGAAAATGCAATTTTGCTTAAAATTGAGGCGCTATTCCCATAAAATACGCATCTTATTGAAAATGGGATTTTAACATTTCAGAAAGTTGAGTTTTATTATGAACACCTTCCTTGCTGAAAAGTTGACTTACATTGTGTTTGCAGTTTGAAACTGTAGGCTTAATGTAAAAAAAATTGCCCGCCATTGAAACACAACACATAAAAAAGTTTGTTGATCCCTGTATATTTGAATGAGAGTGTGTTTCATCAAATTTTAATGATGCCACAGGCCAATGTAAGTATTACACAGCCTTCTAATCTTCAGGAATGATGAATCAACAATTCTGATGTGGCCCCCAGTCAAAATGTAAACTTTTGTATGTGTACTTTTTTGTAAAGGCACCCTCGCAGTCAAATTCAAGCTAAACCTGATCAATATCAGAAAACAAAAAGTTGTGGTCAGATGGAAGTTTCATAGATGATTCCTTGCCGGCCAAAACATGGGGTTTTGCCACCAAATGAATGTGAATTAAACAAAAGCTTAGTAAGTTATGGTAAACATTGATTTTTGGCCACTTTGGTGGCCATTTTGGATTTTTTGTTGGGGCAACCCTGGTTTTCACACTTTTTAAATATTTTCTTTCAAAAATAGGATACATCATCCATCAACGTCATTAAATCTAGCCTGTGTTCCGAAGGTGAGCTGAAACTATGACCCAAATATGACCCTCTATAGCCCACCTCTACTACAGCTAATCCTGTTATGGCAAGTTATTTTTTTCAATAATTTACTGAAGACATTAAAGTTTGTCAATAATACTCATAGTCTAAATTGAAATATCCTTGAAATTTGGGTGGTCCATTTTTTAAGGTAAGGTTTCTGTGGAAAAAGAAAAACACTCAACAAAAGCTAATTGCTAAATACCATTTAAAAAGATAAAGGATAGCACATGGTCTTTTTCATTGCATAAAGGGGACATATTGTAATATTACCAGGGGTCAACAACTTTCATATGTCTGCATTTTCATTGAGAGGTATTTGATGATGTTCAAAGCATGTAATTTTAAAACAAAAATACGTGACTAATCAGTTTTCAGAAGTTGTGGGGGACGAGTTCAATACTCAACGGGCGGGCGATTCCTATTCTGCCCTGTTCCGTGCTTCAATTAATTAAAGACCTATCAGTGATTTGAAAATATTTGCAAATTTTTGCAGAATAGCTTCAAAGTGAAAGGATAAGTCTGTAGATTCTTCATAAGTTTACCGTTTCCAGCTGTAGAATTGAAATAAGGAAGAAAACGCAGTGTTCCAAGATACGATTCTCCATTTTTCAATTACTGTTTTATTAAGTGTCCGTTCGGACCGTAATGAACTAAAATCTCCGATTCTGTCATTAGTAGGCTGCTTCTTCCTGGTCTTATCATGTGCAGGGTAAGTTAGGATACCACCTTACTTGTTACTACATGCTAAAATCTGATTTTTGATAATTGTTTTTCGATTTGCCTGATTTAGTCAATCACGGATAGTGGTCCTTACTATTGAGTTTGCTGAATTACTTATCGGATTAAAGGATTTCAGAATTATTGAGTGGATTAATGAACCGCCTGGACCGGGGCAGAACCGGAAAACCACGCCGGTTGAGTGTTGATTTGGTCCCCTTACATAACATCCCTCTTCAATTCTTGAATGTTAATTTTAAAATTTTCAATGTGAACTACTTTTGGCAACGCATTCTTGAGGTCCACTAAACATTATATTGCCACCAAAATTAAATGAATGAACCAAAAACTTACGATTATGGGCAACATATACTTTCGACAATTTGCCATTTTGATTTTTCATCAATGAGGAAGCCGTGTTTTCACACTTTCTTCTTCTTTTTCTTCAAAATTGGATTGGGCGTGGATAAAGTCATCAATATATGCGGCGTTTGAAATGATCTGAAACGCCTTGACCTAAATATTACCCCCTAGAGTCCATAAATAATGATTAACCACAATTCTCATTTTTTTGCTCTTTTTTAGGGGGCAGAGAGAGGACAAACTGCAATTTGTAAAAGATGATAGAACAGACCCAACGTAATCATCAGCATACTGGATAAAAAAGACCAGACTGCGGCGGCCTTCTATGCATCTGTTTCCAACAAAGACTTACAAGCTGTTCTCCAACAGTCTACAAAAATCTAATCATATTCTAAGGGGCATGCCCCAGTCCAACATGGATGGACTGATTGGACTCCCCAGCTCTTTTTCAACATTATGACAACACGGCCTGTTATGGCATGGAACGGGGGATGGAATGACCCAATAGAAATACCATAATTCTGTGGGGCATATGCTATAAGGATTTGCAAGCTGTTCTCCAACTGACTGCAGCAATCACATAATCTTGTGTGAGGCGTACCCTATTTGTCCAACAGAGACTTGAAAGCTCTTCTCCAACCCCGGTACCATCACTCCTCTTACTGTCGGGTACCCATGCTCATTCGTAGGAATTGAAAACACCCCTTTTTGTGTTTTTTGGTCTAAAAAACACCCCTTTTTTGTGCAAAATAGCGAAATTTTAGGGCAAAAATATACCCCCCTTTCAAACAATACACAAACTATGGTAAATACAGTCAACGAAACACAAATAACGAAATGAGCAACAACTTAGGCCTGTCGTCAGCTCAAAAATATAACTTTATTAATACAGGTTTTTCAGCGACGGTGCGACCACCCTACTACCCTTTTTCAAAATTTCGCAAAATTTTCAAATGAAAAAGTACCTTTTTTTATTTCGCGAAAAACAAAATTCACGAAATTGCTCGAGGAAAACACCTTTTTTCGCGATCCTACGAACGAGCATGGGTACCCGACAGTGAGAAAAGTGACGGTACCGGGTCTCCAACAGAATGCTGTATTAGTACAACAAAGATTTGGAAATTCTTCTCCTACAGTTACAGAAATCCCACGGGGGCATGCCCTTTTTGTACATGTAACAAGGACTTGGAAACTCTTCTCCAACAGACCACAGAAATCCCACAGGACATGCCTTTATATTAGTATGATAAAAACCTTGGAAACTCTCCTCCAAAAGACTACAGGAATCCCACAGGGCAGCACAACAAAGACTTGGAAACTCTTCTCCAACAAACTACAGAAATCCCACGGGGAATGCCCTATTAGTTAAAGAGACACTGGCACATTTGAAAAATAGTGTGCCCTCAAGATTTTCAAAATCGATATTTTTGCATGGTTGTAAAGCTTTTATATACAAAAGCCCTCACCCGAAATGATTAAGACCAAATCAGCTTCCTTATGGGTAAACAGAACGATTTTATAACTTAACGTCGCCGGC
>JAMKCH010041230.1:0-22956 GCA_023653785.1 Ophioderma brevispina
CACGCCCGAAGGTAAGGAAAGTTATTTAAGAGACGCGGCTGGCACCGGGTCTAAGGAGCAGGATCTAGTGACTTAATCGATGCTGATTTGATGGATTTCACGTATCTGCATCAGACTCTGTAGATGAGGTCTTGACCAATACTGTTAGTTCAACAACAGACCAGAAGGTAGTTGGGGTTGACGTCATGAACGCATTTGCTTCGCTCTTGCGTCTGATGCGCCGCCCTTTTTTTCGCGCGTAAAGGCTGCAATTCCAAGGTCGATGCGTGCGGTTCTCGGTTGTCAACACTAACACTCTCAGTACGTCACCCCCAAACTTGAGATCTAACAGAGTATAGTTGTCACGTAGACTGTTTGCCTCAACTTTTAAAAACCCTCGTCCAAACTATCAGCCAAGGTCTGTTTTGAATATTCATGGTAGGTAGCGATTGTTCCACTATTGCTTGCCAGCCATTTGGAGATTTTAAATAATCATGCCGACTGCACGGAAATGTCGCCGCTTCTAATATGATTATTGGGGAAAATTGGGTTTCAACCGCCCAGTGGACGGAGGCGGACCTACCCTCTTAGCCAAGGGTGGGCATTTGAGACGTAAAGATTTCGTCCCTGGCTTGAAGATTTGCCCTTTTTTTTTCTTCTCCCTTGCCTTTAAATTTTCTTCCTCTCTCTCTCCCCAATTTTTTTCCCAAGGGTGGACGAGTTGCCCACTTCACCTCGGCCCCATTATGCAGGTTGACCTGTTTTTTTCCATCGCGCATCAATGCGCATATAGACAAATTCGTATCAGGAAGCCAACCCCGGGCTTTGAAAGTTGGTGCGATTTCTTTTTCACATTGATCATCATCTTAGCTTACCAGACACAGTACCATCTTGCTTCTCCAAATACTATGAAAACATTATGTTAATATTTCTTTCAGCTTTTTTTTTTTAATCTATCGGGCATTATCTTGGCATTAACAGCTGTAATCAAGGAGATAACGCTGACAACTGCGCCACAGATACACGCCAAGGTTTTACAGGACAGTCCTTCTCTCTCAAAATCCAGGAATTTGCCCTTCTGATTGCCTGTAAGCGATGTCTTTTCATGGCTTCATATACCTGCCTCCCTCGTCTATTCAAATGCAACCATGGGGAGAGCGGAAATTGATTTCTCAACGGGTGGTCTCTACGGATATTATGACGCTCTGCATCCCCGTTCTTCACCAGAGGCAGCAAAGACCCTTGACCACTGCCATGGCCACCTCCGTCGCTAGAATCACACAACCGTGATACGCCGCAAGTCTACTGTGCTAGTTCGCCGTCTTGTTCTGTTACCTGGAGGCCGCAATCTACTTTTTCTTGTCATTACTATGGCAAGGTCGGGTGCATCCTATTATACATTTTTCTAGTAGGCTGGCTTGTGTCTGGCAAACTTTTAAAGTAGGCCTAATGGAATTCCTAGCCGAGCCTCGCTTCATGAAGAATCGGACAGAACAACAGAGCATGGTATGTTGGTTCCTAATTGTGATCATCAGTAGAAGAACCAATTTCTTTCATTCATTGAGATAGTTTAGTGATAATCCTGCAAAAATGGTTAACGTCTTGGCATAAGATGGTTTTGTACTATTTGTAGCCAGCTAGTTAAGGGGGAGGGCCCGATTAAAGTTTTTTCTCTTGATAAATGTGGCCTTCACCCAAAACCCCATCTGTAAAGTTTCACGCGGCCGATATTTTCGAATTTCATCAACCTCTTTTGATGTGAGAGCTAAAACGTGATTTTGCAATCCCATACGTACTGTGTAAAATTAATTATTGGTCGACCAAAATGGGCAACATTTTCGCTCATAACATCCAAACCCGAATATCCTTTATCCCCTAAGATTTCACAGTGGTGGGAAAATTAGCTTTCTTTTTCATACCAAAAAATTGTTGACACTCCGGTAAAATTTGGGGTCCCTGGGTACGAGGCTATTACAATCTGGCCATGGACCTCTAAAGCGGCACTGGCCGGCGATCGCTAATAGCCTCGTCCCAGACCCCCGGATTTAACCGGAATTGGTCAAAATTTTGGTATATAAGAAAGCTACTATTTTTCTCATTTATCCTGTGAAATCGTAGGGCTAAAGGATGTTTGGTTTGGTAGTTATGAGCGAAAATTTGCCCCATTTGGTCGACCAATATTTACTTTACACGTAATCTATGGGGCTTACAAAATCACGTTTTAGCTCTCACACCAAACGGATTGAAATATAGGCGCGAAACGTTACGATGGGTATTGTTGGGGGTGAAGGCCATCAATCAAGATGAAAACTTCAGATACTTAAAATCGGGCCATCCTCCTTTAAATACGTATTGTTCACTATTTCCATGACGACGCTTTTTCGTTAGTAGCCACACTCTTATAGCGTCTTATGGTGGAATATGGAACAAGAGGCCTCTAGTGCCGAGGTACACAGTGACTTGGCCAGTAGAAAGTTAATATGGGTCTTCTCCACACCCGTGACGGTTCTTTTTTTGCCCACATGACAAAACAACCATCTAGCGAAAGTACTCATTATTTTTGCTTAGGGCAAAACCAAACCATTAGAGGAGCTAGGGGTCAATTGGCCCCCCTGACGACTTTTGGCGGGAAAAAATTTGGCAAAAGCATGCTAAATCACCGTTTTTTAGCCCTCTGGACCGAGAAAAATTGGCCGTTTGACCCCCCCGGAGAGGCAATTTCCAGTCGGGAAATTTTTCCCCTCAGAGCGGGCAGGCCCGTTACGCCACTGTTTTAACTGGTCTATTTCGTCGCTAATCCCGGTCGCCTATATCCAGTAGCATCGTCCACAATGTCACGGTTTATTGTCACGGTAGTTTACTACACTCTATTATGGGGGGCTCACAAAGTTTCTTCACCAAGTCAGCATGAAATTGTCCGATGAATCTGAACAAGTGCTATGAGAATGTACTGGCAAGCGGTACTAACAAGTGTGTAGGACATGTTGGTTACACACACATTACTGTACAATACCATCCTTTTTTTAGAATGTCCCGGGCCCGATCGCTAATAGCCTCCCCCAAAGCCCCAGATTTTACAGCATTTCATTTAAAATTGGCATTATTAAAAAAAAATCTACTATTTTCCCCATTTACCACGTAAATCTTAGAGCCAAGGAATGTTTGGTTTGGAATTATTAGCGAAACTGTACCCCACATTTTGTCGACTAATATTAAGTTTACACAGTGCTCTATGGAACTTACAAAAATTACGTTTTATCTCTCACATCACAATCGATTGAAATATCGCTGGAACTTTCCAGATGGGGTTTTGGGACGAAAGACCAATCTATCAAGATGAAACTTCATATCCTTAAATCGGGTCCATCCCTTTCACTGATACCACTTTTGTGAATTTTGAAAATGCCCTTTAACTTTACGCTCAGTCAGCCGTGAATTAACGGATGCCTCTGTTTTTCACCAACAGTTAAAACACAACCATATAATATTATTTGTAAGTCCCATTACATCGATAAAGTTTTAAGAAATGAGCAGCTGTTGTTTGGAGAGGACTATATATTTAGGTTTCCAAGGTGGTTTCATCCAAGGGGTGAAGCCATTCAACCACCGTCCGGCCTGTGCCCCTGACCTTTTGGAATATTGCACGGAATAATTATTAAGTTGGGTGCTTGTATACACACAATTCCAATCGATCAAACAATCCGCCAAAATATCAGTTGTTGATTTGGTGTGATATTGGGTGGTTAAATTGTCCTACCCATGGCCACACATACGAATGAAATGACACATCAGTCCGTCTGATTTACATAAACCTCCTCAAGGGAATCATCTTTTCACCTAAGCGCGCATTGCCATTGCGAGAAAAAAGAGTATCTGAGCACAATGATCCAGGTACACTATTATACACCTGGCCACCTCTAACCATACTTATTTGTATCACTACGTAAATGCAAAGCCGCACCCACAGTATGTGGAAGACTAGGCAGCCCTTGGCTTTCTATTGTTGGTACTCTATTTTTCTCTGTGGTCGTCAAACATCGAGACGGTGTATTTCTAAAGATTACGTCAACGTTTTGCCTCTCTATCTATATAGACCCTCTTTTGTTCATACAGCAAGTTTGTGGTTTAACTTCTGGTAGCTTATGAACTGAGTGCATAAAGTGAACTGAGAGGAACGGTAACTGTGGCAAACCTTTGAAGCATTTAAAAATAAGCCATGGCATATGGTTATACAACCCGATCATTAAGTTTGTCTCCCTGCACTGCAGTGTACACATCCTTATAACAGGAGTTCTAATATCCACTGATAAAATTAATACGCGCTAATCTATTTTGAAGAATTTGAAGTGATTCAAAAATATTGATGCAACGGGACAATACTTACTTTTGAGCTGGGATGTTTGAACATTTATCTAAATGGTATGGACATTCGTTCAATAATATTTGGCGTGCTGCGCCAATCTTATTAAAAAGCATGTAAATTCTGTATTCTAGTTGGCAAGTGGGGGGGTGGCGTTCGAGTGACGTCGCTCACCTTTCACCAATGCGGCCCGGGTAGAAGTAATTATCGTCCGCCGTCCTATATCGCGGAAGAATGGTGAACAATATGGCAACCGATTCATTTGACACAACAAGCTCTCCATTGACGCCTGTATAACAAATTTTAGTGCCACCGACGCTGAATTCGCGCATGTGTAGTTCATTCGGGTGACCTAAAAAAACAATCGAATTGTGTACATTGTACGTGGCATGCAAAACCATGCTTGACCGCGCCCACAACAACACGTTTCCGCGCATATATTATGACAGCAATCATACTCCCATTGCATTCCCAGTTAAAACTTGGTTCCACTGCAGGAAAATAGCCATGCATATTTCATTGTCACCTTATTTAAGTGAATGTCACTTTGACGATGATGACACGTGGGGTCAGGAATGATCTAAGTAACACCGACACTGATAGTACATCTCACTAGCCACATTATATCGCGCATAGTCTACACTTTTAGGAGTACTTTTTTCAACCCTCAATTTCGGGGATTGACTCATGGCGCAACGGTACTGCATAAAAAAACCACACAAAAAAAACTAAAAACGGAAAAGTCTTAATTTAAATTCTGTTTCAGCTTCCGATAGCCGAGACCATACCGGGTTTTCCCATAATCAGTGCGAAATAATTTTTTACCACCCGAGGTCAAAAAAGGTCTCTCGAACGTCATGAAAACACAATACAGAATTTCAAACTCTCCCCCAGCCTGGATCGCAAATATGACCGTCACCATGTCAGTAATGCAGAGTAATGAGCGGCGCTTTCATTGTAAATGTAGTGAAAGAAGTGTGTACGTGGTGACTCTTCATCTCAACATTAGTTCACGATTTATTCCGTTATCGTTGATGGAGCCCCGGACTGTTAGGCTCCCGCCGGACTATATCTGTTTCACACCGGGTTAGGGACATACATCCCTGGTGACCAGCCCCGGTAGACAAGGGTAATAGTGGAGTAGATATGTGCATGAATTGGGCACTGTGCATATAAAGATGAAATTGGCAGACCAGTTGGGGCAGTTCTAAGAAGATTTTTGCCTTCGCAGATTTTTGGTTTCGTGTGTAACAATGGCGGCCCATTTTCATAAAATGGCTGCCATTCTGGTATTTTTAGCTCTTTGAATGGAACTAAATGTGTGTGTATGTTTGTTTGGCTACCCAAAAATGATTGCGCCCAGAGCAGCCATGTCTAAAAATAGAAATTTATTTATGGTGTTAACAGAAATGGTGGCATTTCCAAAAATGGCGTTCTTTTTTCCCAATGGCTGCCAATTCCCTATTTTACCAATGTCATCGACTGAATATGCATATTTTTTCTACCAAAAGCCTATTTTTATACGCAGCAATGCAAAAACAAAACCCGTAATAGGCAATCAATACAATTTTTTTATGTTAATAAGTGCGACATTTATGTTAAACAGCAATGTCAAATACAACCTGTAAATAGGCTATCAATACAAGTGGCAGACATTTAAAAAATTGTTGTAGGCCTGTAATTTATTTCGTTGTTTTTTTTCTGTTAAAAGCAAAAATTCTTCTTGATTCATTGTGTTTTGGGGGTAACAGTTGGAAAAAATAGCTTGGAATTTTTTCAAAACGTTTTTAGGGTGTCAAATCCAAGATGGCCGCCAAAATACATAAATTCCATTTATAATTAGTATCTTGAACGCATGTCTGAGGCAAATTGACGAAAATACCATATTTCGATACCAAGAGTTCAAAAAGCCGATAAATCAATATGGCATTCACATTAAACAAATCAAAGATGGCGTCCCAAATGGCAGCCAAAAAGCTAGTTTAGAATATTTAAACAGCGCATTAACCCTAATCCAGATGAATAGGATTCTTCATGGATCTTGTGGTGCTAGAACCCACATCTGACATTTTTTCTTTTTGTTAAAGTATGTCAAATCCAAGATGGCGGCCAATATGGCCGCCGAAAAGCGCTATTAACAGAACTGGTAAATGTAAGAACAACTACCTGAGTTATTCACAGTTGGGGCAGAAACAGTACATTTAATACTCGGACAGAAGAAATAAATTCCAAACATTTCTGTCTTGCTTTTGCTAACACGCTTGAACTACCAAGAGGGCGGCCCACATACGCACTGATATAGTTAAAATTGTGTATGTTTTTTCACATAGTCCATGTCATAAATAGAAGTTGTCATCATCACCTAAAAAGACTACAAAAACATAGTCTTCTATCGAGGTTGCAATATATTGGAGCAATCTAACAAATTTGGAGAAATATCAGCAGTCTTCACTTTGAAAACATTCAAGAAGAAACCAAAGAGTTTTCTTCTTTAACTTGCCTGTTTTAATTTATTTGGGTGTTTTTGTTTCATGTCTTTTGGCATTATTAGATTTGTTTGCTTGTCGGTATTACTTACTTTTATGCTAATTATTTGTGCAAGTTAATGAGGTACCCCACGGCCCAAGGCCAAGAACAATTTTTATTTGGGCCTCCTTGGTGAATAAGTTGCAATGAAAAATAACAATATTTTGCTTAACAATTTTAAAAACAACCCCAAAATGTTACTTTTGACCAAGGAAAGAACACCTTTTGTATTTGCGACTGCCTTGGTTGAACTAAAGTTGAAATGAAAAATAACACTATTTTGATAACAATTTAAAAAAAACACAACATGTATACTTTTTGACAAAGGAACTCATATCCATTTATAGTAAAGAAAACATACTTTCAAATCCACCAAAATGGTGGCTAATATATAGCTCAGCTCTGTAAGCACTTTCAATTGCTTAATCTGGTGATTTTATTCACCTATTACTTTATGTTAGACATATTAGGAAATTTGATACAAAAAAAATATCTAAAGTTTAAAGTTTTATAAAAACCTTTTACAAAGAAATATAATTATTGGACACCTTGAAAACTACTTAATTTGTAGTCAAGAACTATTTCAAATCAAGGATGACAATGACAAAAATGACAATTGCGTATAAGCAATCTTAATATATCAATAGCCAAACTGGCGATTCTTTCATAATACCTACGTATAATTATGTTATATGCATAGAATTTTAATGAAATATAAATTAAGCAACACACATGAGCTCCTGTCTATTACTTTCGTTTTAGACCATTAAACCCAGATGGCGGCTAATAATAACCTTTGTAAGGAATATCAAGAGTCAAAACTTGCTATTTTATATATACTACAGAATGTTATACACATGAGAAAGTTGAATGAAAATACAATGAAACCATAAAGAACGGCCTCTTTTTAGTGTATATTTTTCTAGAGCCATGTTGATCCCATGTTATAATTTGTATGTATCAAAACATAAATAACCTCTGATACTGTTTTAATGCAAGGAACTCATAGTTTGCTTTGGGAAAACTAATTCAAATCAAAGATGGCGGCAAATATGGCCATGTAATCACATCATAGCCTCAACTTGTGATTTTTCAGATATACATATGTAGGCCTGATAGGAAATTCTAATAAACTATTAAATGATAGCAATCTATATCCCTTAAATTCCCAAACTGCCTTTTGTCCACTTTTCAAAAAATCAGAAGCGCAACCTTGCTTGTGTTTAGGGTTTTGAAATTGCTCCTTATAATTAACAGAAAAATTGCGCTACCTCCCTTTCTTGCAGTGATCGTCAGGTTGGTATCAGTTTTCCCTCTAGGGACCGAAAGGGTATAATATATTTTTTTTATTATAAATGTTTAAAATGCTTCAAATCCAAAAAATGGTGACAAAAATGGACGCACGGCGTAAAAAGCATATCAAAATACAATACAATGTGTACATACCATAAGGAAGGGGAAATTTTACAAAAATATAAATGAAGATTACTTTTAACACATGAGAAAAATATATACCATTTAAATTGTTAAACATCCTCAAACCCAAAGGTGGCAATTTTTCAGATTATGTTGTACACTTAGTATAGCAAACTAGATATCGACTTTGGACACATGAAACCCAAATTCAATAAGTTTTAATTACATGCCTGATCTCCATGAGGGTCACGTATATGGCCATTGTAAGATCAATAGCCAAAACACTGGAATATTCTTAACAGATTTGGAAACTATAAAATTTTAGACACAAAAACTCATCTATCATTTAAGTTTGTGAACATCAATAGCCAAAACTGCGATATTTCCCAAAACATATATCTAACATATATCCCATATTTTATGTTATTTGCCTAGGGAAATTTGAATAAATTCTATATTAATTAATGAAGCAACTAAATAAACACCTTTTGGACCAACTCATTTTATCATTTAGGATTTATGTAAATTGATTGAAAAAACACAATGACTAATAGTAGGGTTCATATTAGATTTGAAGAATTTTACATTTAACAGAATGGTAAAAGTATTAATCTTGGTATATAAAAATATAGTTGGAGTTTCTTCACGTTTTATCAAAAATTTTCAATGTTCGTAGAAAAAAAATAATTTTATATAAAAAAATTAAAAAAATTATTATTAATATTAGTAAAATTTAAATGGTAGAAGGAGTTCTTGTGTCTCAAAAGAGTGTACTATCGTTGATTCATTTTACTTATATTCAAAATTCCGAATGGTTTAATAACATAATGTAGGTATTAAAAGTCCTCCCTTTTTGATTGATTTTTTCGAATGTTATAGCAGCCACATTAGCTGCATTTAATTGGAAAGTATGTTTTTTAAAATAATTGGTAAATATGAGTCTGGGGTCAAAAGATGCATCCGAAAGTGTTTTATTTGTTAATAAAAAAAATAGGCATGCTGACAGGGATCTATGTGAAAATTCATTTTAGATTTTATCTTATCAGTTATTACTACTTACGGTGGCTTGCCCCATCTTGGATTCAAAGCATGTTAAGACAAACACAAATAGTGGGAATTTGTTTCTTCTGTCTTAAAGTATTATATACAATGGTACGCCATAAGTTGATAATAGGTAGTTTGTCTTAAATACCCGTTTTAGCTGTTAATAGCTCTGGCGAGTAAAAATGGCGGACATCCAGCACCTTGCGTCAGGAAGGGCATCCGGCAATATATTTTGCTCCACTAAATCACATAAAGGCAGTGTTGCTGTGAAGTGAGGTGAATCCGGCCACCCCCCGTTAACGGGGACCAAGCCGGATTTAAAACTTTGGTTTTAATATATACTAATACAACTATACCACAGCAATTTGTGACTATTTTGTTGTTGTTAAAGCACCAATGATTGATATTTATACGTGATTATTGCTTCCGTAACAAAAAAAAATCATTATTCTTCAATAAGGGAGCTACCAAAATCTGCTTAAACTTCAGGTGCATGCCACAACTTTTTGATGAATAAATTCATGGCTCACCTTAGTGTTGCAAAAGTCATTCAGTGGCCATGTAAATGTGGAAACTCATTTTAAGATTGACGAACAGAGCAATCTTCTAATTTTTGCCGTTATAAAGTATACAAGCAAAAAAAGATAGTAGTCAAAAGCATGATATATCGGTAACTGCATCATAAACTTGATTATCCCTCATGTTCTTTCTGTATTGCTGTAGATAACAATACCTTCATAAGTTTGTGCTAGTTCATACTACCAATAATAACAATCTTGATATAGTGCCTAATGTAGAGGCCTCTATAGACACGGCACATAGTTAAAAAGGAGCAATAATATCAATTTATCAAATGACAAATACAAATTCAATAGATAAACTTCTATGTGAAAACAACTATGATATACACCAATTATCAACTATTAGAATAATTTATTTAAGTAGACATTTCAAACATATACTGTGACCAATAGATAGAAGAGAAAGACAACCCAGTTGTCTTCCATACTAAGAACATGTGGGGATACATCTGAATCATCAACTGTGAGGATCTGTGTGTATGTACCCCACAGTGTCATTGGTGAAATCTCGATCTTTCCTGGATTCAGATGCCTCAACGCTACCTAATCTGGTAAAAACAACTAAGGAAAAAGTTCACAATATCAGTATTAATGAGCTCTGTTTAATTAGAAGATATGTTATGTTCTTGACAACGGATTTTAAGGACAAAACGAGCAGCTGCATTTTGAACTCGCTGAATATTGGTCACTTTCTGGGAGACCATAAGGCAAGGAGTTGCAGGATCCAGCCTTGATGTAACAAAGGCATGGACCAATCCAATGGCGCATTTTTCATCAAGGTACTGTCAAAATTACCCAATTTCCCTTATCCAGTGCCAGGCAGCTTTGCATAAGTTGTTAACATGCTTGTTCTTTCTTATTGATGAGTCTAAGATGGCACCAAGGTTCCGTGCTTCAGCTTGTAGATGAAAAACTAAATTGCCAATGATGGATGGCTGAGAGTTACTAGTCGATCTGTAAAGAATAGGAACGAAAGCACAACATTCCCTGTCGTCTTGTAATAAATATCAGCTTGTTGGATTTGAATCAGGATCTGATGACTGCAGTGCATGATTCAAATGTATTTATGGCTGAATCACTATTCCAATGGTGGAAAGACAGATAGAGCTGTCATCAGTGTAAACAACAGATTGAACACCATGGGCAGTAACGATATCCTGAAGTGGGGCAGAGAACAAGATGAACTAATTACATCCAGTAACAGACCCTGTGGAACTCCACAATCAACCGCCACATGATCTGATGAAGCAAACTTGATCAATCTAGGTTGAGTTCGGTCATCTAGGTAGGAAAAGAACCAATTTAATGCTTTTCCAGTTATTTATAGCCTTCAGGCGGGTTAAGAGCTGTTAATGGTCAAAGTGTCAAAAATGGCACTGAAGTCTAATAACACTAACACAGCCCTCTTTTGTTTGTCAATACCAATCGTGATGTCATTCTGCGCCTGTAACAATGCAGTCTCCGAACTGTGAAATTGACGGTATGCTGACTGCATCTGAACATGCAGATCATTATCGCTGAGATAAGTCTACAACTGATTTATTAATCTTTCAATCATCTTTCCAAGAAATGGATATAGGGCGATAATTTGAGAGGATGGTGGTGTCCGAGCTGGATTTCTTCAGCTGCGGGGTCACAGATGAAATGCATGCTCGAGAGCTTGAGGAAATACATCGATCCGCGCAGGGAAAAGTTGTTAACTGGTAACAGATCATCTAGACATAGTTTTGAGAGACTGGCAGTAGTAGTATCATGTAGACTGTTATGCCACTTCTTGATCTTGTTGTTGAAAAATTCTGCAAAAACTGTTAGCAAGATCTTTTGGACATTCATGGGTACATAGTGTATGTTTCACTCTATAAGTTAAATTGCTGCCTACATGGAAGAAGGTCACGTTGGTTACATGTAGTAATCTGGTTGATATGATACTCCGTCTTGGCTTTAGCAAGAAGAGAGTTGTATTCAAAACACTGATCCTTGTAAGCTTCCTTGCATACTGTGAGCCCAGTCTGTGAAACTCTGTGCTCCGGCCGAGGGTGTTCCTTCTTCTCAATCTCAAAGGCATCTGAATACCAAGGAGCATGAGTATGGAGAACTAGAGTTTGACTGACGAGTGGAGCATGTTCATCAAGGGTTTTAGCTAAGGTGTTGTTATATTCATTAACTAAAGAATTGAAGTTAGCATCTAAAGGTAAACACAGAAGTGCACATCTAATTGCCACCATGATCTTGATGAAGCAAACTTGATCAATCTAGGTTGAGTTCGGTCATCTAGTAGGAAAAGAACCAAATTTAATTGCGTTTCCAGTTATTTCATAGATTCAGCGGGTTAAGAGCTGTTAATGGTCAAAGTGTCAAAATGGCACTGAAGTCTTAATAACACTAACACAGCCCTTCTTTTTGTTTGTCAACTACCATCAAGATGTAATTCTGCGCCTGTAACAAAGCAATGGCCGTCTCCGAACTGTGAAATTGACGGTAGGCTGACTGCATTGGAACAGCAAGATATTATCGCTGAGCTACGGTCAACTGATTTATTATGCTTTCAATCATCTCCAAGAAAGGATATAGGGCGATAATTTGAGAGGATGGTGGTGGTGGAGATCGGAGTCTTCAGCGCGGGGTCACAGATGAAATGCATGCGTGAGAGCTTGAGGAAGACATCGATCCGCGCAGGGGAAAAAGTTGTTAACTGGTAACGTTTTCATCTAAGACATAGTTTTAGAGAGGCAGTTAGTAGTTATCATGTAGACGTTATCCACTTCATGATTCTTGTTGTTGAAAAATTCGGCCAA
Source organism: Ophioderma brevispina (assembly GCA_023653785.1). Lineage (NCBI taxonomy): Eukaryota > Metazoa > Echinodermata > Ophiuroidea > Amphilepidida > Ophiodermatidae > Ophioderma > Ophioderma brevispina. Next base: position 12,702 of record JAMKCH010041230.1, read on the forward strand.
AAAACTGGTTAGCAAGATCTTTTGGACATTTGCATGGGTAATTTAGTGTCGTTTTCACTTCATAGTTAAATTGCTGAATACATGGAAAAGGGTCACGTGGTTAACATGTAGTAATAGGTTGATGATGATTTTTACTCCGTCTTGGCTTTAGCAAGAAGAGAGTGTATTCAAAAAACACTTGTCCTTGTAAGCGTCCTTGCATACGTGAGCCTCTAGTCTGTGAAACTCTGTGCTCGCCAAACGGCCGAGGGGTTCCTTCTTTCAATCTCAAAGATCTGAATACAAGGAGATGAGTAGGAGACTATAGTTTGACTGACGAAGTGGAGCAGTTGATCAAGAGGTTTTAGACAGGTTGTTAATTCATTAAACTAACTAAAGAATGAATTAGCATCTCCTAAAGGTAAAACCACGACGTGACAATCTAATTCAGAACAGATATTTATGCGGTTTGCAAATTATTCAAGTCTGCATTGAAGAGCTGCTTTTAAGCATTTTCCTGTTCTGCAGCCCTCCTTGGCAACCACAAACTTGGAGTTTTGGCATAATTTTCTAACTTCTGGAATGGTTGTCCAGATGATTTCCCAATAATCCTTCCCTTATAGTCCCATTCTCATTCAATTGGACATGGAAGTCAGGAGATGCCACTCATCATTTGTGCCCAACAGAAACCGACTTACTTGATAGGTGGCTCTCTTGATATATTCAGTGAGTGCTGCCTTAATTGGAGGAAGAGCACATGATTTATACATCAGACCGCCAAGAGCGCTATAGTTGTTTTATTTTTTTGTACAGCAATGGACTAGTAAACTTCTGTTAAATGCCATATTCTGACATGTGGCTTAAACTGGTGTAGCAAAATGTTGCCTAAGTTGGCTCAACATGATCACATTATTGAAAAATCCTTTTAATGACGTCTGGGCAAACCACTGGGATGGTTTGCTTTGTTGAAGTTTTATGTGGATATTACAAAATACTTCTTCATTCAACATAAGAAGTAAGGATGGTGAACAATCTCTACATGGTAAACCGAGGCATGCATCAGTGGTAACTATGTTGTAAGTGAAAACCACTGTGTTATCAGAGAATAACCTAATAGTGTCTTTTTAATTAAAATCTGTTCTTAAGGCACACATTTGTGAAGACTTTTCTGATCTATAACCAAAGAAAAGAGTAATTAATGGCGGCCATCCTTGAAAATGGCCACCACTGTTGTCATGCAACCAATTTGAAATGCTAAATAAATATTTGTTCATTGATGTATGAAAAAAAAGACATTTACATATATGTCATTTTTTTTTTGTTTTTTTTTTATGCAAATATGTAAAATAGCTGTTAAAGGCGGCCATTTTGGAAAATGGCGTCATAATACTGCCATGGGATAAACTTGCAATGGCCATTTGATCGAGTCTTTTTGAAACACAATGTGCATCAAAGCCATGCTTGAAACCTAAATTCACTGTATTTATCAATCATCTAATCTAGAGGATAAATGCAAGTAATGGCAGCCATTTTGAAAAAAATTGGCCATTTAATCAGAGGACAATCTGCGGATGCCTATAGCATCAAAGTCTTTCTTGGACCTGCCCTAGATATGATAGCCAAATTTCATGCTTTTATCACCAAGTGCACAATCCCCCCCAAAAAATATTGCACATATCTACTACAAAACGCTGTTTCAGTACTATGCTTCTGTTTATAGGCGGATTGTAATCCTCATCACCGATTATTTTCATCATAATGACCTCACAATTGGACATCGGTTATTTTCATGTGGCTGATGTGTGGTAATGGTAGTCAATGAAATGAAACAGTCCCGTAGGATTTTTGTATGCCAAAATGATTTAGTGCCTGTTTTGGATTCAATTAGAGACAGACTGTCAGAAAAATGACGGGGTTAAAAATCTTCGTCTACTTTACATAGTCATACGGATTAGAAAAAAAATATAGCTTCCAACCTCCAGTCCAAGGAGTAAAAGGCAATGGTCATGTACCCGCAGGATGATAAATAACAAGTATTGGTAAAAAAAAGGCTTGAGGATGAACGAATTTTGTAGAGGGATCACATTTAAAGTTTATTATTGAAATTAAGAATGGTTACCGTATATTCATCTTGGAAGAAAAGAATTATACAAATATTAATGATCATGAGGGATCTGTGGAATCTATGGCCCCGAGGAACGGAGGGCGTGGAAGTACTATTTTCGCTTCGACTTCGGTCGGGAACTAGACCCCACGCCCTCAGTTTCACCGAGGGGACCAATAAATTCCACAATGATCCCGCTAAGATCATTAAATATTGTTTTTAATCCTACGAATATATTTTTTGTTGAATTGATTTGGTAAAGTTTGAAACCGAGCCTGAGGCCTAATAACAAAATAGCCTTGCATTGTAGGTACGCGATAAGGCTAGGCTAGACTAGGGATAGGCTTCGGCTAGCAAGAGCTGAGCATGACTGCTTTTAGGCAGAGGACGGAAAAGTCGCCCCACTTATGATATCAAACCTTTTTCGGTAAATAAGTGACGCTGAAGTCTGTACGGAACTTTACTCCCGGTGTGAATTGCTGCAGTATCATGTATCATGCTGTATTAGCTCCCTTTCTGTTCCGTGCACAGTAATGGCAGCGTTGTCAGAGTTGTCCATTCATGACATTTAAATAAAAATCACCGCTGGGAATCAACCGGTGTTATTTACACAACTCCTCGTACACTGACAGAACATACGTTATTATTGTTTTGTATTTCACTATCCGTGCAGAAAGTTTCCCAACCGGTGTTACTGCAACTGGGCGCAGCCATGTTGTTGTAAAAGGGTTTTGTCGAAGGAAATAGCCTCAACAATGGGCGCAGTCGAAGTTCCTTTTAGAGCAAATAACTAATACGAACGTAAACAGAGTGAGAAATCAAGAAGTAAGAGTCTGTGCACCTCTAGCATAACGTCAACAGTCGTAGCTAGTCTATTGACACAGCGAAAGAACCGATAAAGGAAATATACACGGGTATCGAGGCAGAGGGAAAATAGGGCGCTTATTTCCCTAGGGAAAAATAGGCGTTTATTCCCTGTTGATCTCTCTTTCGACCTCTCTTATCCGTAAAAATAGTTAAACTATTTGTGGTCATGTGACGCACTTTAACCAATCAATGAACATGAATATATGGCATGAGGGATATAAAGTTTGCGTAATCCACAAGTACATATTTAATGATATGACGTAAATACGGCTCAAGGCCACATAGACAATAGGGTGGTTGTTTAACTTTCAGGCATATTAATACCCCAAGGTGACTCACATATTAAGATAGCAAACTACACCTTTTCAGAATCCTTTGGTAAAACGTGGTCAAGCGGCGGGAAAAATGATGTCGAGCATGATGTATAGATGTCATGATTGTGACTGAGTCATGGCTTAAGCCAGATGAGATGTTTAATAGGGGAATGTACGCCACCCCCCCCCCCGGTTACATGTCTTAATAGCCACGTCCTGCAGGGACTGGATATGGTGGGATTGCTGTAGTGTTTGTAAATCTCAGTTAAACCTTCGTATTCGTAAGAGTCAGCCTCAAACAACTGTGAATCTGTCTGTTTGCGACATTTCAGGTCACTTAAACCTGGTTGTCATTTATCGCCCTCCTCCTTCAAAGACCCCCAAATTGTTTTAAGAATTCTGATTTTCTTAATGGAGTTTGACGGTTTTTCTTGATGAAATTTACTGTTGCTGGTTAAATTTCTTCTTGTTGGTGACATGAATGTTCACTGGGATAGGCAAGAAAAGCCTGATGTTAGAGGGTATGATGACCATCTCTTCAGCCAATTCTTATGCGCATTAATATGCAACTTCATAGTCAGGCAAATCCTGACCATTGTGCTAACTTACAAGGATGACAAATCTTTCGTGGTCATGAGTTCACGATTTTGAACCCAAATGCACATGGCATCATTGTGTTCAAGGAAAACTAAATCTGGGAGAAGAAGAAACCGACTCCTCAGCGCATCAATAGATCATTTCGCAATTTCAAGAACATTGACTCTGATAAATCTCGGATCTCTAAATACCCATTTTAAATCCAGGTTCATGAAGTTAATGATGTAAAATGAACTTTTTAAATTGTACAGTTCAACTTCAACTAATGTTCTGAACCAATTGCCTCTTGCTGAAGCTGCCACTCGTCCCGAAGAAATGAAAACCATCAGTTCCGGAATTTAATGATTGTAAATGAAAAACTGGTTTAAATTGGTACGCTTTCAACTTCAACTAATGTTCTGAACCAATTTGCCTGTGAAGCTCGCAACGTCCCGCAAGAAAACAATCAGCCTTGGTACAATGATGAAGTTCATGCGGCAGGACGGTGAAAAGACATCGCGTGAACGACGGGCGTAAAACACGCTTGGAGGAGGACCGCATAACGATCTAACCGCTACTAAAGCTGGTGTGACTGCCATCCTTAAGGCTAAGAAAGCATATAATGAATAAAATCACTACTGCTGAATTAAAAACGATTTTCATTAAAACTGTGATCTTCGTTAGCGCTCTTCTCGTAAATAGGTAACCTATTTGTGGTCAGTGACTCACTTTTAACCCAATCAAGAACTGAATTTTATATTCATGAAGTGCATATAAGTTTGCTATATCCACAAGTACATATTTAATGCTATGACGTAAAAACGATTCAAGGCCACGTAGACAATAGGGTTGTTTAACTTTCAGGATATTATAACCCAAGGTGACGTCACATCTTAGATAGCAAATGTACCTTTTCAGAATCCTTTTTGTCAACGTGGTCAAGACGGGCGGTGATAAGATGATGTCGAGCATGATGTATAGATGTCATGATTGTGACTGAGTCATGGCTTAAGCCAGATGAGCATGTTATCATAGGGGAAGTACGCCCCCACCCCCCCCAGGTTACAGCGGTTTCCTTCATATTCACGTCCGCAGGGACTGGATATGGTTGGGAGGGATTGCTGTTAGTGTTGTAAATCTCAGTTAAACCTTCGATATTCGTAAGAGTCAAGCTCAAACAACTGTGAATTGTCTGTTTGAATGAAATTTCAGGTCACTTAAACCTGGTTGTCATTTATCGCCTTCTCCTTCAAAGACAAATTGTTTTCGCATTCTGATTTTCTTAAGGTTTGACGGTTTTTTCTTGAATGAAATTTTATGTTGCTGGTACATTTATTCGTGTTGTGACATGAATGTTACAATGGGATAGGCAAGAAAAGCCTGATGTTCGAGAGGGTATGCTGACATAATCTCTTCCAGCCATTCTTATTGCAGCATCATGTAAATATGCCCACTAATAGGGGTCAGGACACATCCTTGACCATGTGCTAACTCAAGGATGACAATCTATAGATGGATCTGGGGTCCGAGAACCCAATCACATGGCATCCTGGTTAAAGTCTGTAAAACTAAATCTGGAGAAAACCGATCCTCAGGCATTTCACTAGATCTTTCGCATTTCAAGAACATTGCCTTGATAAATTCTCTGATGCTCTAAACATGCTAAATAACCATTTAAATCCAGTCCTGAATTTTTAATGATGTAAAATGAACTGTTAAATTGGTACAGTACCTCAACTAATGCTTCTGAACCAATTTGCCTCTGCTGAAGCTCGCACTCGTCCCGCAAGAAACAATCAGTTCCGGAGTTTAATGATGTAAAATGAACCTGTTAATGGTACAGAGTTCAACTTCAACTAATGTTCTGAACCAATTTGAATATCTGCTGAAGCTCGCAACTCGTCCCGAAGAAAAACTCAGCCTTGTACAATGAGAAGTTTATGCCTGCAGACGTGAAGACATCGCGTCTGAACGACTGGCGTAAACACTTGGAGAAGACCGCAATAAAATCTACCGCTACTACAAGCTGTGGTGGTGACTGCATCCTTAGGCTAAGAATCCAACTATGCTAATAAAACTCACTAATGATGACATTAAAATCTGTTTCAGAATCACCAACTCCATGTCAACAACCAAAAACAAAAACACTTAACGCTTTTGGATGATCCTAAAGACCTCGCACTGATTTGCGAGGAGTTTTAACAAATAAGATCAGTGACATTCGTAATGATTTGGACAAATTGTTTGGACAGGCCTGATGTGCAAATTCTCAGATGACTGCCCTGCCCGTTGTTGCTTTCTCATGACTTTGTTGAAATGCCGTCTGACGAAGTCCGCAAAATTATATCGATTCCTCAAATGCCATATTGACATTTTGGATCCTCATTCCCACAGGGCTTCTTAGCAACATATTGACCAAATTTGCCTGCAAGTACGCAATTGTTCACAAGTCGCTAAACTCTGGAATTTTTCCTTTTTCCAGCTACTGCACAGTGCAATAGTTACTATCATTAATAAGCCTTCTTTGAAAAAAAGACAGAAGTTCTTAAAAAATTCCGCCCTGTGCGCAATCGAAGTTTGTTGCCAAGTTTATCGAGGAAATGTGATCCACCCTGCTCTTAGACACCTAATAAAAACCATCTCAAAAACCCGATCCATTGCAATCAGCCTTAACGCTCTTGCCATAGACTGAGACAGCCATGGTCAGCGTTACTGTCGGACATTGTTTCAGATGTGGCTCAAGAGTTGTTGTTTTTGTTGTGCTTCTGGATATGAGCGCGGCTTTTGACATGTGGACCATCAATTTTCCTGAAACGGTTGAAAAGCGTATGCAGTATCTCGGTACCAGCACATGCTGGTTTTGATCATATGAACGGATGGCACGCAAGTTAGATAGCTGGCACTGTCTGACCCCTGTCATTCTTAGATTTGTTGTACCACAAGGGTCAGTGCTTGGCCCACTTTCATTTACACTGCGATTTCTATAACATATGAGACTTGTTCGCTATCACCACGGAAGTATCACATTCTACGCTGACGATTGCCAGATGTATGCTTCTTTCGACCCTCGCATTCCAGGTGATATGGAAATTTCTGCCAAATTATGATTGTATGCCGAGATAAAGACCCTGCCTTTCTGCTAACTACCTTAAACTCAACGACTCTAAATCTGAGTTTTTCATCACTGGATCCCAACTATAATTTGAAAAAATTGATAATATCGAACTTCAAAATTTGTGAATTACCACCAATCAAGATCTCCCCTGTTTCCCGTAATCTCGGCTGTTTACCTGACTCAAATAGGTCTTTTACTGCTCAAATTCAATTACTTACGCAAAACAATTTCATTCCCTATTAGAACTGTTGGCGCATTAGTAATTTTATTGATCTGAAAACATGTCACCCACTAGTTAGGGCTCTGATATTTCTAGAATCGACTATTGTAATGCCTGTTTTTACATTACTTTGCTAATGAATATCAGACGTTTGCAGCGCTAAAACAATGCTGCACGCCTTGTGTTTGCTGTTGGGCAAAGGAGTTGAAGCGCAGCACCCTCCTTAAGGCTTTGCATTTGGCTTCCCATTCAGCAAAGAATATGTTCAAATGCTGCTGTTATGTTATAAAGCCTTCAATAATTTGGCTCCCGCCATAAAATTGCCTGAGCAGTTTTCTGTTATGCCCCCCCTCCTCCTCCCTGCGATCAGCAATGGACATTAACCGTTTTTTCTGGGGGTGCCAAGGACAAACTTTGTCATCGGTGATCGTAGCTTGCTGTTGTCGCTGCAAAGGCCTGGAACTCTTCACTCATTGCCTTGCTTTAAGTGTCAATTAGAAATGACAAGGTTCAATTGAGGGGGGGGGGTTTTTTTGGACATTAAAAAGTAATTAAAGACATATTGATTCTATTTAAGTAATTCGGTGTTATTATTTTGTAAACGCTATGTTACTTTGTGAATAGCTCCTAAATACTGTATGTATGTATTGTATGTATGTATGATGTCTGTATATGCGACTATTTTAAAGGACATCGCGGATAAGGAATGAGGGAACGCCCAAGCGATAGCTCAAAGTTTTACATTTTGCCTGGGTTCAAAAAACCCACTTTACATACAGTTTCCCCAGTCGGTCGGTTTTATGTAAAGTTATAAACAGGCTCAATGGGTAATTAAAATCCATATTTGAACCCTTTCCCACCAAATAAACCACAATGCGCGTTGCAAGGATTGTGCGCTATATTATTTAGCAAACATATAGTGATGCCGTTCTGGTTGTTTGGGGTCGGAAAAGACCTCTTTGTGCATTTTGTTTTCTGGGGGGGACGGCGGACCTAAATGGAATTGCCAAACAACAAAGAACTTTTTACATACAAAACCATACCGCATCACTATGTGGTAAGGCTGTCATCTACTAACCCGGGAGCTAGCCACATTTGTAAACCATCTCAAGTACACAAGGTTTGAGGGATTAACTAGAAATTCGCGTTCTCGGCTTTCTATTGGAGGGTTGTTGGGTTGGTTTGGTTCCTTCCGGAACCTTATTCGGGATCTTTGGCGATGGAGGGGGGGGTGGGGGGGCTTTTGTGATGACAGTTAAATGCAGATCGATTGCGTCGGTTTAGGAGTGGCTCTATTTTTCAGGTAGGGATGTGCGGCCCGATTTCCGAACTTGGGTGCCTGGGAACTTAATTTGTCAGTGTCCCAAAGGTAGGGTCTTAGGAAAACGAAATTCTTGGGAAATTTGCCGGTTGGGAGCCGGAATTTTGGCTAAAATGACGCTTTGAGGCAAAAAGTTACCAAAAGGATACCTTACGAACTAAATGTAGGCCTACTTCAAACCAGGGTCCGGGGACCACAGTAGTAATATAAAATATTGTAAATTTTACAATATTATAAGGGACATTTGCCCACAAAATAGGTAAATATACAGTATACCTCTAAAAGTAATTTAAATAAAAAGTCTTGGAAATGGTGATTCGGTGGAGTTATGAAAGAGCTTGGGTATATGTAGGGATAAAAACGCACGGATGACCACACCAATCTAGCAATCCGGGGCCTAGCATAACATGCTTATATTTTAACCATCCTTTTAAATAGGGCCTATAAATTATACTTTTACGGTAGGTCTATTTAGTTGGTAGAAGAATGCTGGTATAATACTGTAAAATGTACACAAGTACAAGATAAGATCGGAAAGTCGCCATTATATAGTTTACATTCTGAACCCAACTCAAATGGATAAGGTTTTCCACCATTAGTGGATGGGGGTGGTGTCCGGATCCAGAAAAGGCATTTCCCATTGGAATAATTCTGCAAAATCTGCACAGTTTATCTTTGAAAGAAAAAAAAAATAAAAATACTGACGGTTTAGAAATTAGGGGGGTGCCAATTTGGACTGAAAAGTACCATTTTTGCCCCGCTTCTCCACAGTGAGAGTGATGCACTCTACAGTTTAAACAATGGCTTTATGAGTTTAGAAGGCCACTATCAATCAGTGATCCAAGAGTCATAAATTATCTTTCCAATTGAACAAATTGACAGAAAATGAGACAAAGCCAGGGTGTTCAAAGATACGATCTCCATTCAATTACGTGTTGAGTAAGTGTCCGTGCGCGTGCGCCCGACAGTAAGATAAAAATATCAAATTGTGGCCTATACGTTGCTGTTCGGTCTATCACTTGACAGGGTATGTGATGTAGGACACTGAACTGGTCACAGCATGGAAACATCAGATTGTTGATGATTTTTTTTGTTCGATTTCTGGGGGGATTTTTTTAAAAAAAGTGGGCCAAAAATCACGCTGGGCCTTTACGAATAGACCAAATAATTTATATAAACAATAAATTGGGTGCTGGATACTTTTTAGAATTTTTGTGGTGCCCCTTTCCGGACCAGGCATTTCCCAGTCGTTTGTACATGGAAATAATTATCAATCAATCAATCTTTATTTGTTCATCATAGAATTACAGCAAAAAAACAATATGATAATATAATATGTAAATTAATGTGAGTAAGGTGGAAAAATTATCGTTACAAGATACAGTAAAGATGATTTAAAATAAAAACATTATGAATCAACCTGGATCCAAGCTACATTAATTTTATCTATCATTATATTATTCGGTTTAAAAAAAACAGGAATCGTTGAAATGTGGTGGCTTTAAATATTAAGAAGAATATCTTTAAAAAAAACATTTCTTTTTAAAATATGTAAAATTAACTATAACTAAAACAATAGAATGGCTAGTATTAAACCAAAATACACACGTAAAAGTATTCAAATTCACATTCATTTACACACACAAACTGTTTTTTTTATAAAATATTCCAAAATACAAAATGCGCAACACACGTACTTACACGTAATCGCACGCCACGTACTCGAGCAAAGTCCCGAAAAACGCCACCCCCCCCCCAC
>JAMKCH010041231.1:0-22241 GCA_023653785.1 Ophioderma brevispina
ACTTCAACCACGTTTTAACGTTTTTAGTAAGAATGACCATTTTTTGGGCATTATTTTACTTTCTTGATCTTACGGTAATAGCATAGAAATAAATGGTGCGATGTTCATGTGTATGTCGAATATGTTGCCTCGGCATAAAAACATTTAATAATGGTCTCGACGTCGTGCTTTCGCCTCGCCCATTATTTATGTTTTTACTTGCCTGGACACATTATTTCTTACCATAAACCATCAACCATCTTACCCTTTTTTCTTAAATGAATGAATGATCCTTTAATTGGTAAATACCCTTTCATGGTATTTAACGAAAGTTTTTGGGGGCGGGGTGGGGGGGTCAAGGTTTTGAGCAGGTAATAAGCCCCACCCCCACCCACCCCGTTACGGCCACTGGCAATTCAGTATTCTGCCACCAACACTACCACATCTTTCAAGAACATGTAGCCTAGTTTTTTATTCTCTGTTGACATGGCAAGGGCTGTCGAATTCCTAGGCAATGGCATGATAGTACAATATTCTTTCCAAAAATTTCTCATTGTCCATAGTGTTTTTCTTACAGTTCCACAGAAAATAAAAATGGCATGCTATGCTTACAATTTACATTGTACTCTTTTCCTTGCATGTATATGCATGTCATAAATAAAAAAAAAAAGCAACCGCAGGCATGCATGTGTGATGCAAGATTAGGAAGATGGGTCTAGCCCGATTTCCCCCGTGTGGAAACTAAGTTCAACTTCTGCATTTATTACCGGCGACAACTCTAAGCATTTGGAGCTTTAGCGGCATCAACAATAACTGAAATGTGAGGACATATTTAGAAAAATAATTTGCAACAGAACATCAAAATGAAATCGCCGCACGCTCTGATTTGTGGTATGTATCGAAATCTTCTCACACACTTTCCAGAAAAACCGATTTTCAAAAAACCGATTTTAACGATAAGTGAGTCAAATACGACGATTTTAGAGCACTTTTACGAGACAGAAATGACCCCTACAAACTCTCATAGGATTGTAAGTCCTGACTCATCGGAAAACCATCGCATATTTTGGTTTAAATACTCAGAAATAATCTCCTTATTCAACTTAACCGGCCATCTTTGACTCATTCTGACGTACGAACCCACAATTCCTCTTTTTCTGTAGTAGTAAAGGGTGACATCACGATAGTTCATCCTCCGGCATTGGGCTGAAAATTAACTATTTTGGGAACAAACGCGCGAGTAATGATCCCTCCCGCAAAGGGTTTCTTGGGCCGCTGACTGAATGCAACCGTGTAAATCTAATTTTTTTTTAACTGGGGCGCTCTTCAAAAAAATGTGCAATATTGCTTTAAAGAAACCTACTTCACTAAATTACGTGAATATCTGAGCAACTGCTTTTGTCACACTATTTAGAAGTTTGTATCTACATTTCCTTAAGTTTACTATTTTTTTGTAACTCATATGTATTTGTGTGTGCGTGGTGTGAATTGTGAGTATGCTGTGTGGTGTGTGTTTTGTGGTGTGGTTTTGTGTGTGTTTTGTGCGCGAGTTCCGCACTCAGGCAAAAACATGTTCTTTACGATAGTTGAAAAGGTTTCCTCCTATTCCCATCTTTTGTAACAGCCATAATTGTACAGCCCCTCTTGTGATGGGGAAGCTGTCCGGGCGGTACGCAGGAATTTATTTGGGTGGGGGCGGGACAGAAAAGTGGACCTTTTGGTCAAAGTGGACCAAAAAGTGGACATTCTTGTCAAAATTTCCTCTACATTTTAGACCTTTTATGCAAAAAGTGGACTTTCCCCCTTTTGTGGAATTTGGGGGGGGGGGGGGCGACCACACTCCCCGCAAACACCTCTGCGTGCGGGCCCTGGGAGCTTCCTAACGAGCAACATATCTTATTCCTCCTTTTTTGTTTTAACCAATAATCTTCCTGTGTTTGGACACCGTATACATCACGTCAGATGATGATAATCGGCGGCACTCCTTGTGTTTTTCCATCGACGTTTAAGGTGACTTATAGCAACAGCAATAACCCCCAAGACGTAGTCCAAATGATGTCATATAATGGTCAAACACAAAGTGTTTTATGACTGAAACAAAACGTGATTATGTTTTTCAACATTCTAACAAATATTCTTTATAGCAATACAATGATTTTTCCATATGTACTTTAGTCTAGCTACTACGTATTATGCAAAAAGTTTTTTATGACTGGTGTAAATTCGAAACTTGAGGTCACGTACCCCATAACCGGCTGATAGCCCAAGAATTTGTTTTTCTTTAAATCAAAGAATAAATCTGAAATATCATGTTCCTCCTCATCTGCACAAAACCAACAACCTCCCCGTTTTGGATTCTATGATCTGTTAAAATTGGGTCTAAAAGATGGGTTTTAACATCCAAAATGAAGCATTTTAACTGGCAACAGGTGGCCAAAATGGCACACTGGGTGAACATTTTTTCGTTCAACCAATGCTCTGAAAGGATAACTGGCTTGCAAATATTTATTTGTTTGGTAAAAATGTTTCATAGTCTGTCATTCCCAGTGCATTAGAATTTTGCATATTTTTTTCACAATGAAAAGTGTCATTTTAGACCTATTTCTTGTTACTGGGCCATCATAACAACATTGACTTTGCCATGGCAACAGACATCGCTGAATTTTTTTAATATTGTTTTCAGTAGGTTTGTGCCAATGGCCTGTCATCTGACAAAGTTTTAAAAAAATCTATTTTTTTTCGTGTCCAAAACCTTGAGGATCTACGAACAATTGGGTCTTAATCATAGTTAGTTCTAAATTCAGAATGCTTATTTTGACATACTCACCCTGGTGGCAGCGTAAGAGCAGCAGCTTTGGTATATGTGGTACGGATACGCAGGATAGGTTGGCCAACAACCAGACTCTTCCACGAATATGGTTCAGCTACTAGAAGGCCTGGAATAAGGGGCATCACATGTGTAGGCATGTCTTTATGGCTTGGTGCAGCAGCTACAAAAAAACAAACAAAATAAGATGGTTTAATTAAAGGTCCATTGCATGATTTCAGCATCTTCTGTTTTATTCATTAATCGCTAGATATTCTTTAGAAAAGCTTATTCTCAAAATTTGAGTTGATCCTGATCTTGCGGTTTTTGTGTTATGAACAATTGCTCGTTTTCCACGGTCCCATAGACCACTGTGCTGTAATTTCTGTCTGTTTACAGACAGAAAATACAAAATTGGGAATTTCTAACAGATACGACCGAATTTGCATGTAGGATTGGGCACACATGGATTACTAAGGCTAACGGTTCAGATGATATAAAAATCTCAATATTTTTTAGGTAAGTCGGGGGGACGAGGCTGTGGATCACGAAATGCTCCTTTAAATGCTTGGTATTAAAACACATTAACATTACTTCAATGCCATATGAAGCCACATACATTTTACAGATGAGTGCTTTACTGAGATTTTGAGAAATTTTTGATACACTTAATGACACTATCAGTGATTCACTAGAAAGAGTAAAAATATTTGAAATTTGCAGGATTTGCTTAAAAGTGATGGATAAGTTCTGTAGAATTCTAAGTTATTTTTTGCAACTGAAAAATTGACAGAAAAGGAAGAAAACATCAGTGTTCAAAGATATGAATCACCATTCAATTACATGTTTTTGAAGATTTTTTCAATTTTCTGATTTTGCAAATCACTGATAGTGTCTTTAATTTGATACACTCCTTTTTACTCCGCGGTGCATACAGCACCATACTCTTACCAAACTATACTTTGTTCACTCTCAAGTTGACAATGATGTCATGATGTGTCTTTGTATTCTCGCTAGTGTTTCAAACATACCACCTTTGTCGCACATGCATAATTGGTGTGCACATGAACAGGCATACAAGAGTTTAACACAAAGAATGCAACAGAAAAACAAGCACTAAATATTTTCTTTTTTTTATAAAACTTTATATTTCCACCACTCCTATCACTGTTACTCCATGGTCAGAGTCTTCAGTATCAGAATTTAGTTCTTTCTGTATATTCTATTTTATCAGGATTGTATGGATCATGGTTTTATTTTTTGCTACATCCCACATGGAAGTCCACATTTGTGAGTTCCCTCAATCAAAAAATCCCTCTGAAAGACATGTAGTTCCTTCTGATACTTGCTAGTAAAAAATAAGTGTATTTAACACATTAGCTATATTATATTAAAGCATAAATTAACAGCTTTCAATTAACATTTCAAGTCCAAATAATAGGATATCATCTAAAAGCTAGGAGTGTAGTGGTTCCTTCCTCACTTTAAACCACTGATATCCCAGGTTCCATCTCGAGTCTGGCTAGAGGCTTTATGTGTCATTGGTAACCAGTCCAAGCTTGCTCTCACAGGTTTTCTCTGGGTACTCTGGTTTTCTCCAGCTTCTAAAACTGAGTTTTCTTCCCCCAAGAGCTCTTGTGTGAATGCAGGAACCTGCTTTCTTGGCGCATAAATGATTCAGATCCAGATCCTAAAACATGTTGGTACACTGTTATTAAAAGGAGTAGTTGTTAGTGCCTCACACTGTTTGCCTGAACTCTTTAGAGGTGTGCCATCTAACATAAAATATTTGGTAGTTAACTGGTCTGTAGATTAGCTCTTACCTTCACCCATACTGCTAGATCCTGCAATAGACTCGGTATCCTTATGTTTGTCCTTGGTTGAGCTGTGTGAAGTCTTTGGTGGTTCTGTTGGTGGGTCCAGCCACTTGGACAAGGAAGAGAAGCTGACAATGATCTCTATGTTCTCAAGGTTGTCCACAACTGTACAATATATTTGGGTCAAGGATGGTCATTTTTCAAAATGGTAATCTTCATACAAATTCATTTAACCGTCTACAAGTGCAAAGTAGGCATTAATAAGACATCTGCTGTCATTTTTATTGAGAGGAAGCTTCACCATTCGACACGTTTACAGGGGGAATAATTGCTATTTAAACCCAGTGTTATAGCTTTGCCAGTCAGTGGCATTGGGGTAGCTGGCACGAACTTAATTTGCCGCAATTTAAGTTACAACGCTTGCTTGTAAAACCGACCGGCAACAAAATCTCAATAAAGTACATGGAAATCGTAATATTTCTTATAACCAGGATTTCCACTACCGGTACTACTAATTTACTTGGCACTCTCAATTTGGCCTGGCTTAACCTTTTTAGCATTTCAGTTCTTAAATTCTAAATTCCTTTTGCCTGATAATGTAAATATATATTACCCAACTCTTTGCTACTTTTTCAGTGTCACAATGTTCACAAACACCAACAAAGACAAGAGACACGATCATCGGGTCATGGAAGAAGCAGTGAAGGATGAGAGTACGTAGCCGGGTTTGGTGGAGGATGGAGGATGCACTTAATCAGGTAAAGTGGAAGGAGTAAGGTAATCTGGCCACCCCCCATTCACGGGGACAAAACCGTATTTAAAACTGTTGGATTTACTACTACAGCAGCAAAGTTCATCATCGCTTAGTACTTTCCTAAAGTTGGAGGAAAGGTTAGTGGTTGCATATTACAAATCCACAAATTAAATAGCCTGTGTCTACAGAGCATAAAATCAACAAACCTTTCAGTCCCAATGTATATTTTAACTTGCATCCAATGACAAAGCTACAGAACTCAAACCATCAAGATTGGTCCATAAGCTCATGTCTATGATGGTATTTTAATATAAAAAAGAAACAGAATAAAAATATGTGGTGCTCTAATATAGAGGACATTGCATTGCAAAAAGATAAGGGTGTTAAACATAGCGAAGTCCACCATTTTACTCTTGAAATATATTTTTTGCCGTATCAGTATATCTGAGTCCTTTTCCCTTAACTGTGACTGTATTTTTATAGAAAAAAAGGTGGTTAAATTGACGTTCCTGAGTATTAGTATATTGATTTAAAAAATGACAAAAGAAACTTCATCCCCCACCCCGGGGGGAACAAATGGGACATGGTCCCAAATAGGTTATGTGGTCAAAGATTAAGTGTAAGCAATAAGCCACCCTAAGTAACCCATGAATGACCTTTGACTTCTTCATCTGTTACCCACAATAAGCCCCTTTGTGTTAGTATATGTGACCCTGCTTCCCAACCCCGGGGAAAAAATGGGACCGTGGTCCAAATAGGTTATGTGGTCAAAGATAAAGTGCAACGAGAGATTTCACATATATAGGTGTCCCCCGAAAAAAGATTGAAAGTACAGTTATTTGTGATGGAAGGCTTTCATAAAAAAATATCCCCATATGAAAGGATTAAGCAGAAAAATGTTTCTTTGATCAACAATTGTGACATTTCTAATTTCGTTATAGGAGTCAAAGATGAAATTCAGCCTATGGGTTTTACATCGAAATATAAGCAAATCAAAATAGCTTTTTTCTCACTTTTTAAAACATTTTTGTAGCGAAACACTAGGTATGAATCATCTATGCGTTCTAATCTATATTGACATTACTATTGTGACACAATATGGGCGTGCCTCAAATCCGTGCACCTTTAAGGTAACGCAATAAGACCTAAGTAACCCATGAATGACCTATGACTTCTTCATCTGTACCCCACATAAGCCCCAATTGTGTTAATGTATGATGTGACTGCTCCCACAAAACCAGACAAAGTGCAGAGAACTGTAGGAGAAAGAGATCAATAAACTGTGTAAAATCATTAAAAAAACAAAATAATTTCTCCAAGGCATATCTTGATTTGATGGACAAAAGATGTGCAATTTTTACATGATACACATGTAGCATTTCAAAATGCACATCCTCAAACAAATGAAAATTTTCTGCTTGATTCCGGGTTTAGTGGACGCAGGCACATATAGAATACCAAGTATGAACTTTATCCATCGCTGCACTTAAAAAAGGTAGACATTTTTGGCCACGTGTATACCAATGCCCAAGTGACCCTTGAAAAAGACCTTTGAACTCATCATGGTACCACCCATAAGCCCCTTGTCTTAATGTATCAGCATAGCCGAGTTGAATTGGACACACACGCATACGAATTGTGCTGCCATGAGGTCTTTCCCAATGTCATCCAGACAACCTAAGAGCATATTTAACAAGTCAGACTGATATGAGATCATAGTACGGTTTGTGATCTGAATTAAAAACATTTACTGAGCCCGTTTTAAAATTGATGCAAATAAACACGAGATTGTAGGGGATGTAGGGGCGGATAGTGTTAGGATGTGAAGTCAAACCTCTATTTGCTTTGGGGAAGGGGGATCGCATAAAAAAAAGGCCCATTCTTTTACGAGCAATATAACATACATTGATTTCATTAGCTTTTAACCAAAACTGCATCCCCTGTGGAAAAATTCCTTGGATAAAACATCATTAGAGACACTAATGTTTAATGGTTTAATCCGCTTGGTGTATCTCCATCAACAAACCTATTAACTTGTACTAGTTGAACAGTGCTGGGTGTTGTGCTACAGTGCAGCTTGTTAATCCACAAATCACACGACAACCCATCATACAAGTTAGCAAACAAATGCAAGTGCAAGCTTGCAAAAAATATATATTACACCATTTGAAACAACAATACATTACAAAAGTTTCGGATATTTGTATATAAAATAATAGTCTTATCCAACAGTGTGGTGTGTGTCCAAGTGCATGCATCACAAGTGCATGCGCATGAGTATATGAGTGTGGTGCAAATACGAGTACATGGCTTGCTTTCTTCAACGGAATGTGAACGTCATGCCAGCTATATCCACCCTAGCTATTCACCACTTAATTAGATAATCTGAAAGTGCATATTAGTACACATACAGTAGATGTTAGTCACTCTTACCAGAGGTGATTGATAAAAAAAAATAAGTTTTATTAAGGGGGCTGACCCAATTTTAGGTCTATAAATTTTTTCATTGGAAATCCCCATAGAGAGTTAGTACGTGTAAAAAGTATATTGGTGGCCAAAATGGGCATATTTGCTAATTACAAATCAAAAACAAACAATCCTTTAGCTATAAGATTTCACAAGGTAAATGAGGAAAAAAACATTCGCTTTCTTCTGATACCCAACATTTTGACCATCTTCCGGTAAAATCTGGGGGTCCGGGAAACAAGGGCTATTAGCGACGGGACCATGGACCTTTAGAGGAAGTGCATGAAGAAAATGTGTATGCCTAGACGCAGGGTCACTGACACACATTTTATAAAATAAGGAATGCTTTATTAATTGCTTGAAACAGGAGACAATCCTTCCTTCTCCCCTCCTCTCTACCCACCCAGCTCAACAAACTAAAGATCCCTAGGCAAATTGTAGTACCTAGTCAGAGCATCTACCCAATAAGACATACTGCTGTCAAGTATTGTCCAACTTTATGACCAGAGGGTTGTACTGAGTCATCACAATGCACCAGTTTTAGGAAATTTCCCTCAAGAATGTCATTGATTCTACCAAAAAAATTCCATTTTAACAATAAAAACCCGGACTTTTCTACTATTTTAGCCACAAAGCATTTGTACTTAAGTATTTTAGCATGATCATGTTGATGTGCCTTGTGAGTTCTTAAACTTCTTAATAACAATAATAATAAAATAATGAAAAACTTTTTATCCCGAAAGTTACGACAGGTGTTTTGAATACAGTAAGATAGAACGATTATGGGATTTAAAACACCTCTGTTCATAAACAAGCACCAGATTGTTATCTTGTATATTTATGTCTTTTGTTCCAACTGTCAGGACAGAACAGGAAGGACCACCAGATACAGGGCTTGTATATGGGGTCTCATCACCACCACTGTTTATTCAGCTCTCCAGGTGGTGATGATACCCGTTAGCGGTAAGATGCACAGACTAAAACAATTCTGCAAATTGTTACATGTCAACCATTGGGTTAACTGCTCTGTACAGCGATTGTGGAGAAACAACATTGGCAAACAAGACATTGATGTGGACCATGTTAGTGTGTTATTGTAATACAGGTATTTGAGGGGGTAC
The DNA here is from genome assembly GCA_023653785.1 of Ophioderma brevispina. Lineage (NCBI taxonomy): Eukaryota > Metazoa > Echinodermata > Ophiuroidea > Amphilepidida > Ophiodermatidae > Ophioderma > Ophioderma brevispina. The sequence continues at coordinate 8,944 of JAMKCH010041231.1, forward strand.
ATCCACAGTGATTTACCATGCAATACCTTCTTTGTCACCCTGTACCCAAATATAGAAATTAAAAATAGGAAACCAGTTGAATTGAGCATGCTAATTTGAATAAATATATATCACAAATGAATGACCACAAAATATAGCATTAAGAATTAATAGCATGATATGTTCCCATCCTAACACGAAAATATAATTACTTCAACTTCTTATTGCAGCCATCAAATTAAGTCATTTTAGTCAAAGGAACATTTTTCTTTTTTCCTAAGATCCCCACCAATGAAGGTACATTATATGATTTACAATTACACGATGATTAAAAATTAATACGAGACTGTGAACAAGTCATGTCATTCTCAAAAACCGTGACACTATGAGTGGGTCATTCCATGCCATTCAACAACGGTAAACCATCAAAAACGAATGGATTTCTTTCCTTTTTGGTGTCTGAAAGATATTTCATGAAAACTAAAATCTGAAAATGAGTTGTTACTCTTTCGTTTTCACGCTACAGCAATATTTAATTTGAGGGGGTCCACCTCAAAAAAATGTACGGGGTGACATTCAAATATTCAGAGGGCCATAAAGTAAAGAATACACGCCCTTCAGATCCTTCAAAAATGGCATTCGGGATTACAGTTGATGTAGATTGCAAATATGTGAACAGAAAACTGCACCTTGCCAATTTAAAATAATACAGGGGGTCAAAAAATGGCCCAAAACACCACACCCAAAAAAAACTCGGGACCATACTTTGGGGCCCATAAGTCAAAAAAGTAAAAGTGATATTAACTCCAAATTTGGGCTGGTGAAAGCTTACTGTGAATACTATACCCTTGTGTACAACCTTTACTTTCATATCAGCTGTATGGAAGAGTATAGCTGTGCAAAAAGCAAAAAGTCCAAAATGAACTTGATTGACCCCCCCTAAAAATCAATGTCAGACATTTTGCACCCCCAAATTCTGCTTTGAAATATGGTTAAGCGGGGCCCCTGCTGAAGTGTTGTACAAAGTTTCAACATGGGGTTAACTGCCATATGGAGTAAACAGGCTTCAAAGAATTCTAACGTTCAACTAATATCAGACACAGTTCCCATTGAAAGTGACCAAATTCTGAACTTTGCAACTGGGTATTCAAGGTGCAGTTTTAAGACTTTGAATCCAAGTTTGACTTGTTAGAACTCTAACAATGAAATTGCAAATCATCTATAACCTTATTAGCACATGATCTATGTATGGACCAAATTTCAGTTGGTGTCTTGTTTGGTAAGGAATTTCTAATACTTAATATTCTATTGAAAGTATATAGTAAAAAGTCGAACTGTGCAGTTAAATACCAGTTTGCAAAGGGTCAGGTTTCCTGCGTGTTCAATGGGAATTCTTTCAAAAACGGAATCCATACGTAGGGCTTTTGAAGACTAGTCTTATAGAAGACACTTCGACACCACAATGAAACATTTGACCAAAATAATTAAAGCAAGGACCCCCCTCAAACACATGTTCAATCAGAATTTGGTGCAGAATCGTTCTGACATTGGTTGTTTTTAGGGGGGGGGGCCAAGTCAAGGTCAAATGGCCATTTTAATTTTTGCGGACAGCCTATATCTCTGTCCAACGAAGATGATATAAAGTATAAATTGTACACAAGGGTAGTAATTTGTATCCTCCCAGCCCAAATCTGGAAGTTATATCACTTTTACTTTTTTTGAATAAAATAACAAAAACACCTTTAAAAAAAAAAAAAAAAAAAGTATGGTCCACGTGGTTTTGGAGCCATTTTAGTGCCCCCGTTATTTTAATTGGGCAAGGTGCAATTTTTTTTTCTGTTCACATATTGCAATATGCAGCAAAAGAGGGTTTATCCAGGAAATGCCAGTTTGTTTGAAGGATCGAGGGGTGAAGAATGGAAGTTCTTTATTAGTGGCCCTCTGAAATATATGAATTTCACCACCGGTACATGTTTTTGGGTGACCCCCCCAAATTTTAAAATTGCTCTTTTTGTTAGGCGTGGAAAAGACGAAAAGAGGTACAGAGCTCAAATTTTTCAGAATTTTCAGTTTCTCATGCATGAAATCTCTTTTAATACACCAAAAAAGAAAAGAAATACAAGAGGTGATGGTGTTGTGTAAATCGATTGCTGGACTTGGCATGAAGGACCCCAGCTAATTAAATCACAATTCCCATGGAGCAGTTTTCAAGAGCTTTCATCACATTGTATGAGCAAATTCACCACCCCAGGGACATGCATGGTCAGCTATTGTTAACATGTGCCCATCCAAGGGTACTGAACAGAGCCCTTGTTAGATTAGCATGCCTTAACACATAGTGCCGAAGGCAGTTTTTAAGATAGGGCTGTTCACCTCAATACCTGAAAGCCCTGAAACCTCACAGTTTCAAGGATCCCTTCCAGAAGAAGCCTCAAAGTTGCTTTAGAAACATGTCAAACAATTTTTTTGCATTCATTCTGTGTTTCTGGGACACTTGTGGTGCTTTTCACAAAAACCAGACCTCCATGATATAATTTGGATTTTTGCTTCAAAATTGGACTATGTCTCCTATGTCCTCAAATTTGTTGAAATAATACAGTTGAGCAGCATATTCCCTATAACACCCCCAGTTCTCTGAAAAGTTCACACCACTAATTCTTGAATCCCATATAACCACCACAGAATCTGATTTTTTAAATGCAAAGATGAATAAAATTAAGACCCTCCAGTTGATTTATCCAAAAGATTCCAAATATTAGAAATACGTGCAGGAATAGCTTGAAGTGAGGAAAGCCTATAGAATTCTCATAGTTACTTTTTCCAACTGAGAATGACAGAAATGAAGAAAACGGCATGTTCAAAGATACAAATCTCCATTTACCTTACGTGTGTAGTAAGTGTCTTTCGTACACTAATAACTAATAAATATCCAATTTTGTCCTTATTAGGTTGCTTCTGGTCCTATCATTGTTGGGATGTTAGGACACCTATATTGTTACAGATACAACAAATCTGATGTTGGATGTTTTGATTTTTCTGATTTAGCCAAATCATGACTGCCTTTACCAAATTTGGGCCAAGAAGTGTCCATATGTCGCCCCTTTGAAGTCTACATTTTTCCATTAAAAAAAATATATATTTTTGGCCTTAGAAAAAAAACGGAGTTTTGGGTATTTGTTAGTGCAAGGCCATAACAAAATAATTCTGTTTCATGTACTATGATCAAAGGCGGGTACATATGTAACTCTTCCCAAATTTGCATTATCTAGAGAAGCATTTAACCTCTAATTAATATATCTTCAATAGTGCACCATGTTGTAAGTGCATATATCTTGCCATTGTTAAAATTCCTCATCAAGATACTATTGCAATTCTTTGGTCATTGGCTCTTGAAAATGGTTCTTCAGGACCATTTTACAGAGAACCATTTCAATAGCCACTGACTCAAGGAAATATAATGAGTTATCCTAATATCCTGGGCGGACACAGATTTCTCACATGCAGCTATTGCACTTTACCTTGTTGGCCCTCACTATTACGATATGACTTCCAACCACTTGAACAAAACACTTTTATCCCCTAAAAAAAAAAAAAAAAAAAAAAAAAAAAAAAAAAAACACAAAAAAAAAAAAAAAAAAAAAAAAAAAAAAAAAAAAAAAAAAAAAAAAAAACAAAAAAAACAAATATGGATTTTAACACTTACATGGTGCCTGAGGAGGGGTGCTGAATGCATTCTTGTCGGTGTCTGAGATGTCATGGATGCACTAGGGTTGGGTCCCCGGTGCAGCTGATTTCTTGCTGGCAGGCTGGTTAATCTCCTCAAATTTTAAAAGAACAGAGCGAGAGAGAATTTCAGACAAAGTTAGCATATTCTTCTAAAAGTGTAAATGTGAGAACTAATCTGAAATTAGGGCGTTCTCCATCCTGAACAGTTTTATCTGACCACTTATGGGATGCCAACCTCTGGAATAAGCGGAAAATGACAACCCCCATAGGCTACCACCTTTCTTACAGTATCTCATTGACCCATTAACATGATATAGCAGATATAACCTCGGAGTAACCAATCAAAATATACCTATGTACCTGTATAAACCTTTTAAGCTATCTGATTGCTAAATACATTGGAACTCAAGTCTATTAAATAAAATCAGCGGTAGACCTAGGGTTTAAAGGTGGTGCGATTTTTACATGTTGTCTTCTCCCTCATATGCGGCATATACCAAAGGATCTGAATTGTACATTTTAGTTAAATCACTCCATGTTTAATTTGTACTGGTAATTGACCATACCATAACTACCATTCTATCCCCTGTTGCGGCAAAGAAGAGTAGCCATTAGGGTGGTATAGTAGAGAATATCACAGTACACTTAAAGGTGAAACGAGGATTGAAGCAGCAAATATTTGTCATAATAAGTATTTCATATAGATTAGACTCAATTCGATTTCTACCATGTATTTTGCTTAGAATGTCTATACAGGAAAAAAGGTGATTTTGATTGCTTTATTTCAATATAAAACCATAGAGTTATTAAACTTTACAGTAAATTGTAAATTTTACAAAATTAGCAATTTCACGATTTTTTACCAAGAAACATTTCTAAGCTTAATCATATCAGATGGGTATTTTAAGGGAAAGCTTTAAATATGGGCAAAATCAGCCACTTTCCATTTTGGTAGGGACGCTGATATGTGAAATCTTTGTTGTACCTTTAACTAACTGATGACTTGAAAAATACCTATCTGCAACTGCATATAAATTGCACTGTGCAGTAGCGCAGTGGTAGATACAGAATGTCTGTCTGCAATACAGGTACCATGGGAGTAAGCATCTGGGTGTGTTAGCTTTGCATCAAACATACAAACAACAACATATAAGTGACACACGATATTTCATTCATTATGGAATAAAGAAATATTCTACGAATGCTTACAAATCAAAGTATATATGAACAAAAATAACTTTAGAGTAGCACACGTTTAGCCTAATCCAGAGGTGTTTTGAGAATCAATAACAAATGCATTGCAAAGGGACTATAATGTACTGTACTAAATACATACCACTACTTAGGAATTAAAATGTGTTCAAGAAGTGTAAGAACAACGGACACTCCATGATCGTGCAAAAAGATGAACTAAGTACTAGGCACTTTGTGGGTTAAATTGAGTGTAAAAGTAAGGTTTTATGTGTTAGGATAGGCTTTTTGTGGGATAACATGACCCTTATGGAGGGAAATTCCCAAAACGGGGGCACGTGGGATTGACTCATATTACACCCCCTGGTCTAAAACGGTTCCCATGGGTTCGGGATCCGTTCTAATATTAAAACTACACTGTCCACTTAATTGACTATCTACATGTATAACATTGAAGCCTACAAGACATTCAAGATGATTATATACAAATACAAGAAAAATAATGAATGAAAATTGAGTAAACCTACAGTGTCACTCTTCTTTCCACTAGTAGTTCTCAAGAACTTTAATCTATGGGTGTGAAACGATTCTATATACTTACAAGACAAGGAAAAGTTTGGAATGATGAGGCTTTTGAGGTAAGGGCTAAGGTAAATCAAGGGACTAAGACAAAAGTGATAGTGAGCAGGGTGGAAGGGGAAGTGTCAGTAAGGTAGCCCCATTTGGTATTGCAGAAAGAGGGTATGAGCAAATTCAGTGTGGTGTAGAAATTAGGAAATGGATTCATGGAAGATGCACAACGATAAAGAGAGTGACCCAAGTTTGGCCAAGAGATTTTGCATGTGGAAGATGTGAGAAAAAAGCTAGAGGGATGGGGAAACAGGTTGAAACGTTGTGTGATGAGGGGGAATTAAGGAGGATCACATACGGGGGATAGGGCTAGATGGAGGGTGGTTGGATTGCAAGGGGCTGATGAGGTATGGGTGTGTGAAGTTTAGGGAATGGGGAGAGTTGTTACACAGGAAAAGATTTCATTGAAGATGAAAGAATGTTGTTACAGGTTTGCGAGATCGGTGATGTTTTTGGAGTGAGACATAGGCTGAGCGAAAATGAGATGGGGATTTTGAAAAGGACAGAGAGAATGTATGGTGTGAAGTTGATGGATAGAAGAAGACTGAGGACTTGAGGTAGATGTTGGGTTAGAAGCATTGAACGTATGGCAAGGTAAATGGTCATACATTGGAATGGGGTGTGCAAAGAAGGATGATAAGGATGTTTTAAGCAGGGATGTGAATTCGAGGTGGGTGGTTTGAGGAGGCGGGGACGTCCAAAGAAGATATGGAAGAAGCAAATGGAGGAGAAGAGTAGGAGGGTTGAGTTGGGGGAACGATGAGATTCACTTACTGAATTGGTGAAGTGGAAGGGGAGTTAATGGCGATTGCTGTGAGTGTGAGGTAAATTGGCCACCCCCTTCACTGCGACAAACGGATTTTACAACTTGACACTATCCTACTTACCCGGCCAATTTCTTCATGGTAGTTACCACACAGATACCACCGAGTAGACATGAATTCCCTACCCACTAGACGTACACTCGCCGGCAGGATCCGTGTATTTTTGCCGCATAGCGGATTAGTGTACACACAGCAGCCGTCTGACTGTGTGGAGTAGCTACGTGGTACACCGGCTTCAGCGCGCGCGGTATTTTCATGGGCAATTTTGTTTTTTAGATATTTTGGTGATATCTGCCATTTTTTATTCATGTGCGCTTATATGGGGGTTTTTGATGATGCCCGATTTGAATTCATATTGATTTTTCCTAAAAAACGTTCAAAAAGCGCTAAACGGCGCCCACGTGTATAGCGCCTCCTTTCATGAAATTTTCACCCATCTCAAAATCGTAGTGTTACCGGGGGGTAGCTACGTGGTAGCGGCGTGTCTACTCCGGTACAGTCTATCAACATTCCACCTTCTCTCCACTAGTGGGCAACTACAGGGTAGCCAAGTGGGGTAGGTAAAGAAGAGTAGCCCCATTACTGTCGATACCTAATTAACTTTGTACTTAGAAAGTCCCTATATTGCGCGACGCCTCGCAAAAAATTTTGAGCCCATTGTATACTGTGCAGTAAGTGCGACGGTAGACATGGTGTAGCTGCCGTATAGGCTTACAAGTGATTAAGAATCCGGCCGTGTACTATACAAGAACATACCACATATTGCTACATTCTTACATTGAAGATTACCAATATAGCTTTCAAGACACATACATGATTACACATACAAAATAAAGAGCATCAGAAATGATTAGACCTACAGCCTCCACCCTTCTTTCCACTAGCATTAGTTCCCATTGCATTTGCATAAGTACTCAACCAGCTGTGATGTTAGGATCAGCCGGAAACAAGAAGAAATCACAATTGAGACACAGACTGTGAATTTTTTTAATTTGAAGATAACATCAAACACATTGATGTTTTGTAGCAAAATTCACACATCACACATGGTTCATTCTGGTAAATAAAAAACTCCCTTCAAATTAGAGTAAAGCCAGGCCAAAGGCTATGTTGCCCATTGCAAGTTTTAACCACTTGATCGTAGAGGGAGTAATGACTATCGTTTACGCCCCGGACAGAACTTTACAGGTGTTGTGTGAGGTGAGGGTAATATTACGCTATGACGACTTGATGAAATAAGCGGGCTAGATTAACTAACGGACCCTTACAACGACAATTGTGGTGAGTAGGACCCTGGGTATCGTCTTACCATTAAAGGCCATGACCTTTGAACTTGTGAAACTGGATGCGGGTCAAAGTGGTTAAGGGACATCATTGTGTACAGTCTTATGATCAAGATACTTATAGTCACCTAAGGACAAAAAGTATACCTACAGAGACGAAGCAAGTTGTTGATGCATTTAGTGTAGGGTGCAGGGTCGGGTCAGTATTGTACGTTAATTCCATGATTCCTTCAACTGATTGCAGATAAGTATTGTATTCATTACAAGTTCAGTGTCTAATATCAAGGTTTGAGTTTGAGGGGCTATTTGGTAAATGGTATGCACATGTGCAGGTCAAACTTAAAAGTTGTATTGTCTTAAAGCTATTCCTATACTTTTGTTCTCTGAACATTATGATGGGACGACAGGGGCATTTTTCTTACTTGCATACATTTAGCACATATTGATTACTTCTTGCACTGTGTGAGGGCAGATGTTATTAATAACAGAGCTTCTCTTTGGAGAATAATGCCACTCAAACAATCATGTTAGGAGAGTAATACATAATAAGTACACATTTAATTGAAGATATATATAGGGTGATTTGCTGAGAGCAAGGAAAAACCTATGTGTATTTTCCGCTTCTTAAGATGAGAGAGTTGATGAGTAATGATGATGATTGATGATGATGAAGATGAGATAGGGAAGGATTACATGGAGACGAAAACAAGCGAATTGTTAGACCAAAGAGACAAAGCAGGTGGACATTTTATATGTGACCACCATATAAAGCATTTCTTGTCAATTTTGATTATACATGCACAGTCCTTTCAATTACAGCACATAATCTGATGTAGCCCCATAATGTACAGAATATAAAAGTATAGGCCGCCATTTGGATGGAACAGTACATGAGTTCCACAAATAGCTGCCTTATGATTTACTCCATATTATTTGGCTGATGCATGATCTTACCATCCAAGACTCTAGTAAAGAGGGCTAAATGGTCATTTCACTAAGTTGGACCTCGGTGTCCCTGTTACATTGTTAACCTCTTTGGTACTGAATTTTACATATGATAACATGGTAGGCTTAATTTGACCCAAATAACTGAACATTTGGATCAAAACTTATTATCCAAAACTTAAAACGTTTGTTCAAAGTTATAGTATAAGGTATTCAGTGCTGTCATGATGTAACTTGTTGTCCCAGGTGTGATATTTTTGCTACATGTAACACATTTCTTCCTATTTACACAATGTTTGGGTACACTATTCCTCATGAATGTTATACCAGATTTGTATAGAGGCGAGTCAAACAGATTTACACTCATTTTCTTAAATTTTAAAAGAGGCATTGCAAAATCTACCGAAAATAGAGACGATCACATATAAAACAAGGTTATTTACCTACTAGAGAAATTTGAATTTCAATTTTTGAACTTTGCATTGGCCGAAGTTATGCTAACTAAAGACCTTCACCCTGTCCATGGAATCACTTTTGTGGAATATGGCCAAAGAGACTCTGGGGATGAGTATACACCAATACATCTACAACCATCTTTGCTTGCTGTGATCCTTTGCTTGTGTAAACCTTAAAATATCAAGAAAATGTCAAACTTTTTCTTATTCTAAATCAATAACACATTATGGAAACTTACTCACAAACTTTAAAGCATTATTTCAATGAATGGTAGAAATGTTCACATCTTTTGAGGCAACTTTGAATGCCAAAATATGAACTAGGAAAATCCTGTGAATAAGCCGGTTGACCACATTTTTCAAGAACGCATTCATAATCTGATGAACATTACACACATTCAACATCCATCGTCTTTCCCTTGCATTCTCAATCTTTCTCTATCCTCCATTCCTCTCTTTCTTATCATTTATGCTTGTTCCTTTCCCCACCTTACCCTGCGTTATAATATATTACCGATAGGCTTAAGCTTATTTATATTTACTGATAAGACCCACTGGGAGGGGACAATGCGTTGACCTTCCCCCTGCACCTGTTCACCGCTACTGCATTGATATGTTTAGAATATTATTAAACAAACAGTTGGTCATGGATTAGGTAATGGTTACCTAGAAAAAAACCACGACGGTTAATTAAACTTTCAGATGACAGCGTCACTCAAGCTTGCCCGGCTGTGGATGTGAAGAAATGTACAACCGTTGTCAATGTGGTTTTTGGAGGCATCGTTAACTTTCATATGCTATAATATCCAAAAATGGTAAACTTTCGATTTTTACCAATGACAGTGGATATAATGAGTATATTTTCAGTATAAAAAGCAATTTCTAAACTGTTACATATTTTAATATTTTTCTGAAATTGAGTGTAAATCTTTTGACTCACCCGTCGTGGCTGACGAAATTAAAGCTTGATTTATATCACACAAGTGGTATATTTTTGAAAAGAGGACCTCTAATAAGTGTGGTGTCCCCATGTGTCCCCGGTACATCGTGACAATGAATTCCGTCATCATTTTCCAGACAAAACTATGTCGCGAATTATTTTGAAGCTCTCCACAAATATCTTTAAACCAACCACAGAGAAAGGTATGAATAATAGTGGAATTATAGGTACTACTCCAATAATACAAATCTTGACAATTTCATCAAGTGTCACACTTTGAACCCCGTTTCATGAAAGGACCCAAATACACTCAGTCCTTGACAAACTTCATTCTAAAAACACCTCCAAAAGGGGGACTACTCCAGTAATTGATACCAATTCCATAAATACAATGACACCTCTTGAGAATGTTCTGATTGTTGGTGATGTTTCAATATAATACAATATTTAGTCCAAAGAATTGTGAAAGAAATGCCTTTTTAATGATAGGTGATTACCTACTTACCTTCAGTTCTGACTCTTGTGTTTACAGGTGTATGTCCTGTGACTTATGGACAGATGTCCAAGGTCCTATAATAGAAAAAATCAAATATTTTTCATGACAAGACCACCCAGAAATAAATCATTATTTATTAGTATATGCAAATTAGCTTAGAGACCTCTGCTTCTTGTTTTTTGAACTGATGTTTTAACCTCTAACCGAAAAAAAAATTGTTTCTAGTAGGCCGCACACCATTTTGAGTTTGGAGCCATTTGTGTGCTGCATTTCATTTTTTTATTTGATTTACTACTGGAAAAGTTGCATTTTTAGCAAAAAGTTGCTCAGAGATTTTCATTTTTTAAAAATATGTAGGTGATTCCAAATTGCTATTTTTGTTTTAAACAAGGCGTTCTCGAACTACAGTCCTCGCTCGCCTGCTTTCTCGCTTAACTGTAAGACAAAAGCAGCAGGCCAAGTGCAACTGTTCAAATCAGGGGGCCCCAAAAGTTGTGGCAAGCAGATAAACTCCATTTCTTAAGTAGTTTGTACTTCCACTATTCATTTGAGGGGTCACAACTTTTCCATTGTGGAGATTTAATCTTCAAGTTGAAATCCGCCCCCCCCACACGAAGCATAAGTCAGAGTGTGTTAAGAATAGCACCCCCCGGTTTTGCATTTATCGTATTCTTTACTTTCCCTGCTCTTCATTTGACACCACCCCAGGGGTTCACAGAAACATTTTCATGTGAGATATTAATCATGGATAAGTCCAACAAAGCTACCTTAAGATTTTAGGAGTAGCACCCCCGGTTTGCATTTATAGGAATCTATAAATCCTCTCACTCTTTCATTGACACCACCCCGGGTCCCAACACACATTTCGTTCTGGAGATATGAATCTTGAAATGTCCCCCACAATGAGCACAGTAAGAGACGTAGAATTAGCACCCCCGGGTTTGCATTCAGAGTATTCTACACACTTCTCACTCTTTATTTGATACACCATATAGGTCACAACATCTTCCTCGTTTGGGAGATATTAATCTTGAAATGTCCCAACATAATCATACCAAGAGATGGGTAGGAGGAGCACCCCCGGGTTTGCATTTATATTCTTTATTTCCTTTCTGCTCCTTTCATTTGACACCACCCCCCCCAGGGGTCACAACATTTTCCATTGTAGAGATATAATCATGAAAAGTCATAGGCAAAATCCCTTAAACTTCATCTAAACATTAGTAAAATATGAACTTTATTCATTGGCAACACTATTTTTTGGGGGGAAAAAATCAGGTGACCACATTTAAATTGAGTCCCCCCTACAGGGTCCAGAAAGTCGGTGAAATGCACAATTTTGGCGCATTTTCACATTTTTCCAGAATGTAAACGGCTGGCAAAACCCAAAAGACAACCAGAACTAGAAAAATCATTTCAATGAAAACATTGGGCAACTGATCTAGCTATATTGATGTTAATCAATACCTTGTTGTGGTGTCCTTCCCCCTCCCCCCCTTTGATAGCTTCTTGTTTGTACACACCTGTTTTGTACACCACCAAATCACACAGCAGCCATATAATGCCAAATAACACATGCTGGGCCTAATATTTTTTTTGTCAAGGTAAACAACACAGTGATCAAATTCTTTTTGAAGTGTAGTATTTCACACGCACCATTGACAACCTGAGAAAAGTTGGTTGAAACACATGGACCAACAATTAGCATTAGTTGCGATTTTAAAATAATCAAGAATGCCCCTTTAAGTGGCCCACTTCTTTTTGACCACAATTGTGATTCACATAAAAGATGTACATTCTGTAGTCTTCATGTAGCAAAGGATTTTTGCATAGCCAATGTAACCATTTAATGGTACAAGCAATTACGCCATAGTTAATAGATCAATTGCTCAATAAATGCCCTTTTATTTGATCCACTTGCACTTTGACCGCAATTGTGATTCATACAACAGATGTTAATCGGCATCGAATCTCATGTAGCGAAGGAATTGTTGCATATCCAATGTACCATTTCAGTTGATACAAGCACTTATGCATATTTTGCATTAATAATTTGGTAACAAAAAATGGCCCCTTAAACCCGAACACGGACGGGGTCGTTTTGCCGGACATCATCCCTATGCATTTAAAACTTTAATTTTTTTGGTTAACGGCCCCCAGATGGCCAATGATAAGCCTTTTTTTTGCAAATTTTGCATTTCAATGCGATCTCGGACGTTTTCCCGTCCAGCACAGGAATAAGTAGCGTACAGTCGCTAACCGGGCCGAGAATCAACAAAAAGGCCATCGCGTCATTTTCTGAAGACGTCCAGATTCATTCAAACGCATCGCGTCCTTCTCCGCGAAGACGTCCCCGATGCATTCAAAAGCATCGCGTCATTCTCCGGGAAGACATCCCAGATGCTTCAAAAGCATTGTGTCATTCTATTCTCGGGGAAGATGTCCCCGATGCATTTAAAAGCATCCGCTCATTGTCCAGGAAGACGTCCCGATGCATTGAAAAGCTTTCCACCTTCGGCGGGTAAAACCCGAGAATGCAATGAGAACCACTCGGTGTTTCCGGGAATACGTCCCGAGATGCAATGAGAAGCACTGCACCTTCTGCGGGGAAACTTGCCGAGATGCAATGAGAACCAAAAGCGGTCCCCAGACGGAACACGTCCCAAAAATCATTAGAAAGCATTTTTTGTAACTAGAGCTAATTGAATTCTAACCAAATTATATTTGGTTCACACAGCGAATATGACGATTCACAAGGCCTATATAGTTAAATTTTACAGCGTAATCGAGTTTTGAAAGCTGCCCCCCAAATTTCTCAGTGGTTTCACG
>JAMKCH010041232.1:0-22079 GCA_023653785.1 Ophioderma brevispina
CAACTAGTCAGTATCAAAATATATCAGTAATCTGGCGGTAAAATTTAGCAGAGCTGCGGTAACACGGTCCGGGTCTTGGTTAACAGCCAAAACAAAACGGAATTGAGAAGAGCTAAGGTCGACAGGTGTGACCTGGGGTTTCACTGTGTGGAAATTCTTTTCTTTTTTAGGGGTGTTATTATGGTTAATTTGGGGGCATTCCACTTCTCAGAAGCCTCAGAAGGGAAATGCATATATCAGTCAACATGTTGTGGAAAGGTAATAAGTTCAGTGTAATGATTGCAAATAATAGACTTGTGAAATATTTTCCCAACCTTGGGACACATTAACCTCATAAATGTACTGCATCGCTCTGGTCGTAAAGAAAGGCCAAGGTCTAATCGCTATAGGTTTTCAGCCTTGTCCCAGAACCCTAGATTACTGGAGTGGTCAAAATTTGGATATTTGAAGTAGTAGTAGTAGTAGTAACAAAAGTTTTAAATCCGGTTTGTTCACCGGGACCGGGGGTGGCTGGATTCCACCTCAATTCGTAGCATTCACCTTACGCCCTCCTTCACTTAACCGATTCAATGCATCCCCCATCCTAACCCAACCCTCCTACCTCCTCCTCCAACTTGCTTCCTCCTAGTCCTCTTTGGTCGACCCCCAATTCCTCAAACCACCCACTCGAACTTCAAAGCCCTTTTTAAACATGCTCCTCATCCTTCCTCCAAAAAAAAAAACGTGCCCATACATCTTACACCATTCGCTTCGCCAGTCAGTCGCCAGCCGCCTCTTCCAAACACCCCAAAATATGCATCAAAACCTCAGTCTTCTTCCTAATCCATACCCTATCAATCTTCAACACCACACATCTATTAATCATTGCTCTATCTGTCCTTCTCAAAATTCCCCATCTCATTTTCACTCAGCACCATGTCTCACTCCCATACAGCAGCACTGATACCACACAACTCTGAGTGTCTATTTTTCTCATTTACCCTGTGAAATCTAGGGGCTAAAGGTGTTTGGTTTTGAAGTTATGAGTGAAAAGCATTAATATTAATTTACAGAGTCAGGAGTACTCTATGAGCTTACAAAATCATGTTTTAGCTCTCACATCAAAAAACGGGTTGAAATATGGCATGAAACTTTGCAGATGGGGTGGGTTGGGGTGGAGGGCCATTCTATCCAAGATGAAAACTTATGATACTTAAATTCGGCCATCCCCCTTTAAGTATTAAAACATGATACCTGTTCACAATTTGATCCTGTGAATCCTGATGGGACAGAAGCAATCATAAGAGGCTACCAAATAGCTAGACATAGACCATCTTAGACATGGGTATATGGCATACACTCCCTGAAATCCACGAGGACAGAAGGAAAATAATAATAATAATTAATACACATTTTTGAAAGACGCAATAAATACCACAAGAATCCCTATGCGCCTTACAAAAGCAGGATTAAAGGCCCGCCAAAATTAAACACCATGGAATCTTAAAAATACCATACAGGTGCACAAGACACCATTTAAAAACCGATATAAAGATGCCTTATAGCTACAGTAAAAACATAGAAGTAAGTACAGATGGAGAATGATACAATTAAACACCATAATTATTAAAATGCCTTATAGCTACAATAAAAATATTGAAGTACACCAGCAAGAACAAACGGTGATTAGCAAAAACGGACACAATGATTAGTCACCATATAACATTTAGTATACAAATGCATAGATTATTTCCAATCTTGCCTACAACTACATGGGCAATGGTAAATAACTAGGTTCCTGTAGGCTTGTGAAATGCAATTGGTTAACTTCGAAAATATTCAATCTTAACCTGTGTTATTTCTGGACTGAATTTATGTTAAACTCAAGGCAGATTTTCAGATCATGTACAGCCATCTACAAATATAATATGAATTGCACTAAATTAAGTTTGTGTACATGTTGTATCTGCAATAGAATAACCATCAATTACACAAAAAATATATATGACCAGCACAAAATCAAGGCGGTGTGCTTAATCAATCAAAATAAAAACTGCAGGGTATTAGACATCGCACCTACCTATTTCACAGAATTGTCCACTAAATCCTTCCATGCAATTGACACTATACTGGGTAGGGTATTGAGATACAGGTAGCACCATTGAGACATTCACTCATGCAGGGATTCTGGTGGAGTGTGGAAAGTAATCATGATATAATAATAATAGACCGCAGGTACTGAGTTGGTATTGATAAAATACTCATTACATGTAGTTGGAAAAAACAGAGGGATTAAACAGTTTGTACCCAGATGTATGACAAATCACCTATCATACAACAGTTAATGGCAAGCACTGAGCAAATCTAGAGTCCATAACTTTAAAATAATGACCTTTATGATCAATATGAGCATTAGTATTGATTGTTATCTGACCTTCCTTGGATAAAAATGTGAGGACCAATCGATTGGCAAATTTGAGATTCATGCCTAAATGTGTAAGCAGGGTTGTAAGCCATATTGACCTATTTTATGCAAGCACATCCTTCAAAAACACTTGAATACTACCACTCTTACTTTAAATATACCTTCTCTTCCCCCTTTCTCCATTCAAGGGACGAGGAACCCAAAACACAATTTATTGACATGAACCTATTTGACAGTGCATCCTGTAAAGGGACTGCTTTCACTCATGCAATTGTTGTATTTGTGTGCTTTAGAAATTCTGTTAAATACATTGCTTAACATACATTTTCATTGGACTTCATAACAAACATCTATTTTGTTTGAGAAATAAAAACCGCTAATGTTAACAAAGGGATATAGATTGGAATTACCTTCATGTTAAACCAATCAATTTACTCGAAGATCATCATCATTGCATACCAAAACACATTGGAGAAAACAGCAAGATCCCCCAATTTACACTTGACGACACTTGACATGCGGTAGCATATTTGCAAAGAGGGGGCACATTTGAAGCTCATCAAGAATTTAGTTGAAGATCCCAAACAATATAGTGCAAATAAAAAACACAATAAAAGTAGCTAATCCAAACCAATACTGTAAAAGTGGAAATTTTTGCACTACATTAATTTTCGTGCTTTTCGCGCGCTTCTGAGCTAGCGCGAAATTAAAAACCCGCAAAAATGTTTATTTTGTGTGTAGGTCTATGTAGGATAGCTGAAAAGAGCGAATTTAAAAACAAGCAAAAATGTTAAAAATCGCTGAAACGCGAAAAATTACACACGCAAAAAATGATCACTTTTACAGCAGTTCATTTATTTTAAATAGGTTTGTATTTTGTTTGACCAAACACAAGTAATAAACAAACATACTCGGGAGTCAGAAATACACTCACATAACACATAGGTGAATTGGAAGTTTTATCCCATAAATTGGTAAAAATGGTGTCTGACAGGCCTCCCTTTAACCCTGTATCTCAGAAAGTTAATATCTGATTGATCTAAAATTGTCACAAAGTCGGGTCAAATAAGTACCCTTTCTAGCCAAAAGAAAATTAAGACATTTTTATTTCCATGACAGTTACTGGCTTTCACATCTTTTGACTCAGTCTATTGGTTGGATTTCACATTTTTGTTAGTATAATTATATTGACCATTTTGGATTAATGACCCTTAGATGTCCTTTAATCACATATAAGTTTGGGCGACGTGCAACTCTACGCAAGGATCATTGTGTTCAAATCCATCTAAGTATGTGGATACATAGACCAATTATGTCCTGGGTTAACAATTTTGCACATACGTAAGGGTATCCATCCACAAAGACAAACACAGGCTTCTCATTTCATATTTCCCTTCCTATGAACTTTTGGTGGGGATTATTTAACTCTTTCTCAAATTTATGAACATGTATCTGGTGACTTTACTTCAAAATAATACACTGAGCTGTTAATCAGAGGCCATCTTCCTGACAGTTTCCAAAAGACAATAAATCTTACCAGTTTCACAGAAGGATCCTGTGTATCCATTTTGACATTTGCAAATAAATTCATTGATACCATTCTCGCATAGACCACCATTACGACACGGTGAACTGGAACACTCATTTATGTCTGAAAGAACCAACATGGTAAAAATAGGCTTCAGTTTTGATTTTGTTTTGATCATGAAATAACCATCTATTTTGTGCATAACGACCTAATTAAGCTTGCAAAATGACACTTATTTGCAAAGTAAACTTGAAACTTTCTTGGAATCAATATATGTGATGCGACCTGGGAAAACCCGTCACATGGTGGGAAATTTATATTTTGAGTTTTTACTATCACTTTCTTCTTTCTTCTTTGATACACATGTCAAAAGTTACGCCTTATACAATCTGACAAAAAAATAAAGTACAATATAACAGATTTTAAGCTATTTTCTTTATTTTTTCAAAACTGTCCTTTGCGACTTGTGGCGAGTTTTCCCAGATCACATCACATATTATAATATATTTTGTAGAATCTGTATACAGTACATTATTACAGTTAATTGGCTTGAAATCCATGCCTAAAAATACACTCCTAATCAACCCCCTCCATTATTAGGATATAGGCTACTCTGGCCATCATGATGATTGGACTTTACTTTATTGAACAGCCCTGGGATGTTTTACATGATCAAGGTTGACAGGACAAGCACCAGACTTGCACTTCTCTGTACATAGCACTAATTTGCATGTGTCTCTCTACCCTGGCAGAGAACTTGCAACATTAAAGGCACTATCAGTGATTTGCTAAATCAGAAAATCAAAAAAATCATCAAAAATCAGATATTTACATGTATGTAACAAGTACAGGTATCCTAACATACCCTGCAAATAATAAGACCAGAAGCAACCTAATAAGGACAAAATCAGAAATCTTAGGCATTACTGTCCGAACGGCCACTTGCTTTAACATGTAGTTGAATGGAGAATCGTATCTTGGAACACTGCCGTTTTCTTCCTTTTCTGTCAATTCTTCAGTTGGAAAAAGTAACTTATGAGAATTTTACAGACCTATCCTTTACTTTTAAGCTATTCCTGCAAATTTCAAATAGACTCTTTCTGATAAATTACTGATAGTGTCTTTAAGCATTTAGATGGCTGGTTCAAGTAGGGATTGAGCGTTAAGATGGATGTATAGTATCTATCATCTTCTGCAACACTTCTTGAGTTGGCCAGAAAATGTCACATAGAATGGACCAAAATATCACCAATATGCAGACGCAAAAAATCTCATCTTTATTATGTATACACCGACAATGGAATGCATTAGACAGCAGAGTTTTGATTTGCCCCATCAAATTACATCAGATCCGCAATTTGTAACCTTATTCTGTCCTTGACAGATCTCCCTACTTACCTTGTTCACAGTATGTTCCTGTATAGCCTGGCGCACATTGGCATTCGTATTGGGAGCCTAGGTTGTTACATGTGGCACCATTCAAACATGGGCTATTCTCACACACATCGGGTAATTCTGTTATGGAACAAAAGGTATTTATAGTTATCATCATATGGCATGTTTATTTTTCATGGCATTTAGGTCTCTGGTATGTGTAAAGTGGCACTATACCTCAAAATCGTGTATGGGCTCAGACGATGGCGGCCACGACTCTTTCAATATAGCAACTCATCAAAATGAATAAAACAGCAATACAGCCATAAAGCACAAACCAATTTAGGCACTTTGATGTGTTCAGCCAAGTGTGTTCTCATGACCACAAAAGACTTCATCCTCATCCGTTATTTATACGATACATAAAAATTCAGAAACAACCCTTCCAGTGCAGTTGTTTTTTTTTTCAGCTCCAATGGTTTTGGAATGTGAAAATATTGTTTTATAACATATCAAAAAATCAGCATTTTTCGTAAAGATTTCACTTTTATGTTTTAAACTAATGACAACATCTAAAATTGGGATTTCTTGGCTGTAACTGCACTGCCTATATGGGCTTTTATCAGTTATACAAGTTTCACCAGGCTGATTTAGGCCTATTGTATAGCTAGCCCGTGTGCGAGTTCACATTGTTGTGTTAACACCAAGTGGGCTATGTCTTTTATGGACTAACCTTCAAGACAGAATTGTCCTTGGTAACCAGCAGCGCATGCACAAGTGTAGGCTGTGCCACTTGCCATGCACCCTCCCCCATTTTCACATTGATGGAACAGACATGGATCAACTCCTACAAAGAAAGATTACAAGATTATGTCAATATTTTTAAAATATTTTCAATCCACTTACAAAATAAGATAAATTGTCTTAATAATATTTTGGTCCGTATTCACCAACTAAAGCCGCCGTTATGGACAGAATGTTTGATACTCGGAGCACATACCTGCTGGAATACTAATCTGACAGTTTGCCCCAGTGTAACCATATGAGCAGTAACACTGGTATCCTTCACCATTATCAGTCTCTACACATGTTGATCCATGCATACACGGCAGTCCACGACATCCAGCTAAAAAAAATTGTAAGTTACACAATTCAGTTTAAAACAATTCTTTATTCCTGAAGATATATATGACATATAGTAAATTATTATAGGGTATTGGATATTGATTTTGAACAGGAGCAAATGGTCAATTTTGATTAATAATCCATCATATTACCCTATTAAAAGGTGTTTTTTCTGGTCATCTTTGAGACCCCTGGACTAAACCGGAAATAGTGTCAACTTTTATATCACATGAAATGCCATCATGAAATTTCAGCCTCCAAATCCAGTTTTTTTGTTCAGTTAGGGACAAAAAATCTGCCTGTTAATGGTTACCCACTAATATAGACAGTAGTGAATAGAGCCTAGGAATATGCATTATAGCTTCTAGCATCACAAACTGTCAGTTTGTTTTCCACAAAAGTTGCTGGTGAGTGTATGCAAGTTCCAGGCTCTCATAACAAGTTGAGAACATGATACACTAATCAGAACAAGCACCTTTTAATGCAACATATTTGCTATGTATAAAAGTAATTACTAATAGTTCAGATTGGCCCAAGTTGTTCTACATTCCTCTTGAAATTGTGTTCTATCAGTATTCAAACTTCCAGCACTAAGAATTCAAGATGCGTTGTTTCAACAACAACAAAAATCACAAATCAAAACTGTTAAAAATTACAAGACGGGCCTGTGAATCTCATTCAAAATGCAAACTTATTTTTTAACAAATTAAAAAAAAAATAAAGAAAAAAAATTACAATTACCAGCAATATCATTATCAATAGCCTCAATGTAGAATCCTCTGTAGGCATTCACAGAATTTGTTACAAATGTGATCCAAATCTCATTGGTTGCAGACACCACTGCTCCAGGTATCTGTGTGCCTGAAATCTGGGCAATAATCGTTGACGTATTGTCAGGATCCATGCCATCGCCAATTTCTAACCAATCAGAGTTGAGCTCTGTCTGGAAGTCCCTGAAGATGAGACGTATCCGTTTGCTAGGAGAAGCTGTGATGATCCAGCGACAGTAGCGTTGGTTGTCGTAATCAGATGGGTAGTTGGGAGTGACGATGTCTAGGGTGCCTTCATCAGCAAGATTCAGCTCTAAGATGCACTCACTAGTGGCTATGAATTATTAAAAAAAAAACATCAATATACAAAATATTCTACTTCTGGATTCAACATTTGCACCAAATAATAGAAAGGTATGGCAAAATAAATGTGACAAGATTCTACCTAAATCACTCTACCACTACACCCTACCTAGTAATGTGATAAATTTTGATCTGGTAAAATGAGTTTGAAGTAGGCTTTGCATTTTCAACTAAGGGCAATTACATATGTTCCATAACACAGAATAATACCTGAGGGTTGCACAGTACATTAGAATAGCTTGCCATGGATAAGATCAGTTTTGAAGTACATATTTGCTAGTATTTCAAGTATTGGGCAGACCAAAAAAGTGAAATCAAAAGATAGTCATAATTCAAACAAAGTCTATTCACAAAGTTGATGTAGTACTACTGCAAGTTTTGATTTTAATAGGATATTTTTCAAGATCTATGCACTTCTGATGAGGAATTTGCTGCTCTTTTTCTGAGACAATCAAAGCCATGGCAAGATGCCTCCAACACACTGAATCTCTTGAGTTAGTTTCCGACCACCATTCATATCATGTTCTTGATTGTCTCAACAAATCACTTAACATAAAAAAAAAAAAAAAAAAAAAAAAAAAAAAAAAAAAAAAAAAAAAAAAAAAAAAAAAAAAAAAAAAAATCAGCAATATGATAAGAATGGTGCTAGGGCTGAAGGGGGCTAGAGCTTAAAGGTGCAACAAGAGATTTCACATAACAGGTGTCCCTACAAAATGTGGAAATTCTTATATTTGCACTTGTAGTAAAGCTTTCAATCAAAAATGTCCCCACCTGAAAGGAATAAGCTGCAAATTATTTCATTGGTACAAAACCTGAAATTTCTAATTTCCTATTAGAGCAAATAGGAAATTCAGCTTGTTTATATGCATATAAAATCACCTTTTGTTTTTACTTTTAAGACATTTCTGTAGCCAAAGAAAATGTAAGAAATCTATTGAATGTCTAGTCTATATGAAACCACTACATACGACAGAAAAGATGCCTTGAAATCTCTTGTTGCACCATTTTTATGTTATGAAGATGTATGTAATACAAATTAATGAGATAATTATAATTAGTTCATTTAAAACAAATCCACCTGACCAAAATCCCAATATCTACAACAGTTGAGACTATTTGCCATATGAAATGTGGTATTAATCAGGCGAGCGTGCATGCGTGTGTGTGTGTGTGTGTGTGTCTGTCAGTCACAAGGGACAGCTACTGACAGGCCTTTTTGGTCTTCTCCCTGTAACATAATTGTTTTTGTTAAAAATTCATATATGTTACCTATTTGTATTTTAATATAAATTTTGGTATTTGATATAATCTATATTTTTGTTGTTTTCATGTTATGTTATGGAAATAAATTTTGATTTGATTTTTTTTTATCACTAACAGGAAAATGTCTTCATACAGTCAATGCAGGCATAATCAAATACCCTTTGAATGGATTGGCTGATGCAAGACTACAAACACTGAGCAAATGAGGGTAGTGTCTATATCAAGCAAGGGTGCAACTTACCAATCTCACATCTGAATCCTGTGAATCCTGGTTGACATTGACAGACAAATGAATCTGTCTCTGGCTCACAGGTAGCTCCATTCTCACAAGGGTTACTACACCAAGCTGTCAATATCAACACTGCAACATACACACACAGATTCAATACATATCCAAGGGGAGAGCAACATTTATAATGTGATGTGTCACACCAAAAGGTTATCTTTTTGGTCGAGTTCATTTTGTTAAATGAAGACCAGAATACATGCAAAATTAAAGAAATTGATGTTCACATTTGTCCATTATATCTCTAAGAGTATCAAATTTATAAAATCAGATAGCACTGGAAAGTGTGTGTATTTCTTTTAGATAATGATACAATCTCGCTTTAGTCAAAAATAGAGACAAGATGCTGTATCTTTTGATGTGACATGTCACAATATTAACAAAGTTAGCAAAGCAAGATAGGCAGTGGCATAACCAGACTTTTTTAAGGGGGGGGAAGGGGTGAGAAGGGGTGCCGAGGCATTTTCTGAGGTGGCGTATTTGTGTCCTTCTCCATAGACACTGTACAAACGGTCAGTTCATTTGGGGATCTGGCAGGGGGGGCAAGAGTTCTGAGCACGGGGCACTTGCTGCCCATCCCACTGGTTACGCCACTGAAGATAGGAAGCATGAAGGGTTAAGAAGCACTGCTGATACTTATAATGCATGCTGCTACTTACTTACTACTTAGGCCAAATGTAGGCCGGGGGCACTGGACCAAAATGGTGGTCAGTTCTTAAAAGCCATATTTTCATCAACTAAAAAATGTTAGCTCCATGGCACATTTTTGAAATTTTGCCAGTTCTTCAGCTTCCAACCTGCAATTTTTTTCCCCAAATTGAGTTCTCAGTCCAGAAATTAGTAGAAAAATCAGTTCTCAAGACCGTCAAGTTTGGCCACTTTGTGCCACACATGTTCCCACCAAGCCAAAGTTAGTGGCACCCCCTTCCCCCGGATTTACGCCTAAAGTATAAAAACATCAACAACTGCAGGTCTTAATTTTACATCATATAAAGCATACTCTGGCTTAAAGCTCCAATTCAACTAATTGCAGTATTTGACTGATATGGGAATTTTAAATAAGGCCTATATATCCTCACAAGAACCGCTATTTTGAACATTCATTTACAACACTATAATACATATCAAACATTTGAACTAAGTATGCAATCAATTGAACTGCAAACAATATTATGAACATAATCCTAAGCATTTACTTAAAAAGTTCATTTCAGGTGTGATTGAGTTTTTTGGAATTATCCTGCAAGTTGGTTAAAAAATCCGAAAATGGTTCCTCCTCATGTAAGACTGCACGGAATTGCCGAGCACGAATCTTCTAAAAAGGATCACAGGATTACACGTATTGTACAGCTTTTATGCCGTAAAAGAGTCTTTAACTCTAGTCTAACCATGAATTTTACACCAAGGACACACCTGAAAAACGGCATAAAATGACCTGAATTCGGGCTGAAAGTAAATTAGAGTGTGCAGAAATTTTGAAAATAAAAATCCTGAAAAAGCACACCCCTGCAATAAATGATTCCAAGCAATCAACACCCATTTCCAATACGTACTGTTCTCACAGTGTGTTCCCTCATAGTCTTCAGGACATGTGCAGGTGTATGATGCCAGTTCATCACTACAAGTGGCTCCTTCAGGCCAGGATTACTAGCACACTCACCATCAAATATCTGAAATGAGATAAAGTTGATCAGCCAGTCATATTTAGTGTGAGATGAAACCTTCATGTGATGTTTAGCACTTAAAATTAAATTATTTACAGATCAAAGTTATCATAATTTCATAATGTCAAATATCATGTTATATTGGAATTAAAAAACATGGGATTTATTAAATATAATAAAATATCATATTGACTGAGCTGTCTATTTTTGATCGAACGGATACCGTCCTGCACTGCCTTCTACCTCTCGTATATTAGACTTCCTATTATATATGACAAGATATTTCACAGGCACCAAAACTATCTTATATTCTTTAATCTTTACTTGTTTCACATCGGTTGCCAGCCCATGCATTACCACACTCACATCTGTAACCCCTCTCCATTCTCAATCCATACAAAGATCATGATTGAGACAAACGGATGCTCAGACAAGCGGGGTTTCTGAGAATAAAATCAAAAGCTGTCATAAAGTCACGAATTCAGTATTTACTGTGCATATAATTATATTTCATCAAATGCTAATCAGTGGTGCTGTAGCTGATCATGACTTGGAGAACTTTACATTATCTTTTGTCAGGATCTTAGTGTATTTTAAGAACAACATTCTGCATCTTTAATTGTTTACATATCTTCTGTATATTTAGATCACATCTTGTCTTTAGATCACATCTGTGTTTTAGATCACACATCTTTTGTGTCCACAGATAGACAACTTTCGCTATCACAATATTAACTTCAGTTGTATTGACTTCCAAATTGACATTCTGTCCTCATAGCCAGTGGGCATATACACAGTAGTAATTAGGCCCTTCTAACAAGTGGCTCCATTCTCAACACGGACGCTGGCACATTCATCAATATCTCGAATCACAAACAAAAACAAATTTTAAACATTTAAATACACCCTCAGTTCTTGCCTGATACAAGAACATCAGCGACATTTGCTTACTCAAACTTGCAAAGAGATATAAGTGGTTTGATCTTAGTGTGAATTCAATTAACACATCAACATTATTTATTGCATGCAAATCTTGCAATCAGAAGATGTGCTCCAAAATAAAGAACAATCTACACACTTTTTTGAATGACGTAATGAAATTATAGCATTAAATGAAAATGGTTGTCAATTTAAACCGACAATGACAGAAATGAAGCTTGTACAACAATGTGACTTGTGTATTTAATATACCATCCTGATACCTTCTGCAAGGACCCTTCTGCAAGTGAAGAAAACCCTTACTTGAGAGCTATACACAAATCTTTCAAGCATTTACTGTATTTGGTCTTCTAGCAGCAGAACACCAAAATTCTTAGCAGGATATTTGATTGTACGCAATCAATGCATGTGTAGATTGCAGTACCAGTTATCATAATAGAACATGCACATAGTAAGTCTGTGTATGAACCACCGGTCTTGGTACACTGTAGTATGAATGCAGGACACTGAAGTAATACCTGCCGTTTGATTGGTCTACAAATTTGATCAGATTGGTCTACAAATTTGATCAGATTGGTCTGATGTTCTGCTGTCAGCCATGTGCCCATGGCTTACTTGTGCATGTAATACAACAAAGCTCACTGGATCAAATCCAATAGGTCACAGATTGTTCATGTTTCAACATTTATACACCCCAGTCACTCTGGAGACAGAAATAGCTGTTGAGGGTTTGATCTTGGAATTGGGTCTTACCAAATTCACAGTTGCTTCCCAGGAATCCATGTCTGCATACACATACAAAGCCATCCACCAAATTGACACATGTACCATCATTTTGACAGGGGGTACTTGTACACGGCAGGGAGGAACCTGAAATGGTTAATATTAATTATTAGTATCACATGACTTTCTTTCATAAGTAATTGTATTTTCTCACAAAACCATGTTATCCTTTTACTTCTTCAGACATTAAATTAGGTATTAGCCAACACTCCTGATGGGTGACAAATGGCTCGACACTGACCAGGTGCAAGAACTGCTCAAATTCAAACTATGGTCAACCCAGAGGTGGTGATGCTCAATGCTGCAACATATTTACATTCAAGGATTGGAGGATGCAAAGACACTCCTATGTTTGTTCTTGTATAAAACCAGCTGCCACATTGAATAGCCTTTTTAAATCATGGTCTATATTCATTCCATATATCTTAAATGCATTCATGTTATGCCTAGGATATAGACCAGCATTACCACACTTTCTATCCATCTATTGCAAAATTTTATTGTGTACTTACTGCATGGCAGTTTGTACCAGTGAATCAGGGTAAACAGGTGCATTCATAGCTTCCCCAACAGCAGTAAGGTGCTTCTATGACAAAGGGCTAAGGGCACAGGGGGCTGTCACTGAAAGCAAGATGGATAAAGGTATTGGATACAATTATAATATTGTGAATATTAACGCAGTACAAACATTTATGGGTTGGGTAAGGGACTAAACTTCTATTGTATGCCATGAACGAAGAAGACTAGATCTCAAGGTTGGGTTCAACAGCCAATCCCAATAAATTCAGCCAGATACCAGGGCACCATGTGCGCGATGGTGGGAGGTGAATGAAATACCTTGATGATGTGGTATGCTTCTCGTCTACTACAGCCTATCCACACGATGCGGCCTACATGTAACTAGTAACCTTGATCGCGAAATGTTAACAAAATTTGATCAATTAAGTATTTTGGTGCTCAAGTCCACAAATAACACTTTGGGAGTCACTATCAACATCTTTTTTATTGCTTTCTGTTCGTGCCAAACTGCGTTCAAACTTTATTACCCAGAGATGCATTATGAAATTATTTCTCCTTACATGACTTTGTTAAGGAATTTTTCACAGCCGGTGAGAAAATGTCATATTATTATAATACACTATTGCCTAATCATGTTCCATAACGAATATCAACAGAGGGGATTTGAAAACCTAAAAACAGAGATAGTTTAAGTTATGAAGAGAGTTTTGACCTTGAGTTCAAACAATGATATGGTCTGAACAAAACTTTCTAAATTGCATACAGAACCGAAACATTTTACAGTTAAGATTAGCAAAATTGCCTTATAAACTTGGCACTAAATACATTATCCCTAGATCCTTACAATTACTAGCATCTTTATGTACTCATTTTTATATCTGAAACAAGTTTAAACTTGTCTTGTAGCAGTGCTACATTCACCCACGTCCACCCACAAATCAGGCAGACACACACCACTCATAAACCTGTCTACCCCACCAACACAGGCTCCATTATTCTTACATGGGCTGCTAGAACATCCAATGTAAACTCAAATGAAAAAGGAAGATAAAGTGATTGAAACTATCCTGTAAACTTATTAAAAGTCAATTCGGATTTTGTTGAGGGATCCATTCAAGAATTATTTAAATAGAATATCTTTCAAACATTCCACTTACAGCATCACGCAACACAATGGGCTAAATCCGTTCAACATATTCCCTGTGTTGTTAAAGCAGTCAACCATGATCCATTATAATAGAAAGAGAAAATCAATTATCACAAGTGAATGACATGTTTGAGTATTAAAATTTCAGACTTTGCCAAAATAATATATCAACTAGAGTATGTCCAGATCAACAAACTGTAATTATTTAAGGGTATAGTACAATGACCTCTCTTACAATGTATGGGACCTGAGCTCGTAATTGACACATGACGCCATAGTGGTAATCCAAAAAGAGCCAAGCAGGTGGTTAAGAGCCGGTATTTATACAAAATTTGTTCCGTTGAAATGGGTAAGCGA
Organism: Ophioderma brevispina; assembly: GCA_023653785.1. Lineage (NCBI taxonomy): Eukaryota > Metazoa > Echinodermata > Ophiuroidea > Amphilepidida > Ophiodermatidae > Ophioderma > Ophioderma brevispina. The sequence goes on from JAMKCH010041232.1 coordinate 14,523, forward strand.
CATAAAAAACGGACTCCAGAATCAAGCCCCAATTTCATTGAGACTAATGGTATTTGAAGGTGCCACGCGTACGGGATAGTATGTCTCTAAATCGGGCACCGGGGATTACAATTTCTGTTAAACAGGTGTCTCTGAGAATGATATTGTGTTTGGTCGGACATGATGTCCCCAAGTTGACTTCATTTCATCTAATATACAATTACTGTTGTGTAGCCATCCAGTTAGAAATCCGTGGTATGGAACTTATAACCAAATAACATCTTTAATATTTAACATCTGTCACTATGTAATATTCAGGACAGTACATGTGTATGTGTCATACATCACTATACAGGTAGATCCATTGATGCCAGGGTTAGATAAGCAGGCATCCATGTCAACAGCTATGTACAACAGACAACAAAATGATTAATGTTCAGCTGTGAATCCTAAAATCAAAAAGAACAATTTGGGAAAATACTGAAATAGAGTTCACCAGGTTGTCTTAACACAAGCACATATAAGTCTATCTTATCTCAAGGAAATACCAAGAAAAACATACACAAATGGGTTTCTATAATGGATTGACGAGTAATTCTGAATATCTCAACCAAACAATTTTGGATGGATGGCCCATGCACACTCTTTTTGGAATTCACAGAAGTGAACAAATGTGATAGAAATAGCAGGACTTAAACATGGTAAGAGATACTAAGAATCAACAGGTAAAAACTGAAATTGACAATTTGAACAAAAAAATATGTAAAAATAACAGGAATGTTAAAGCAGAAATAAAGATCACAAAATAAAAAAAAACATGGTATGTCACACTGTTAAAACAAGACCAAATTAAAATAATAAAATTGGGTAAATAAGGAAATATATATCAATCTGTTTTTTAGCGATAAGAAAAAACAAAAACGCTACTGGTGAATTAATACAGTATATGATGAATAAATAAAGTGCCATTCACTACAGTAATTATGTTTGGTAATCCAAGAAAAATGGGAAATCAGCACCAAAAACAATTCATGATTTACTACTTTACTACTGGTTTCCAATGTAAAAGATCAAATCCCAAACTAAACAAAATAAAGAGAAAAATACCAGATGAGACAGGTGAGCGAGCTTTGAGTGACAGAAAAAGTATCAGCGTGAGTGTGACATAGAGAGGGGGACCATAACACAAGATCTAGATGAATTGAAAGACCAGAAAAGAATAAAGCACTGTTGAAATGGAAAGTAGATGAGAGAGTCTTATCCTGGGACGGGCCCTTTTATTCAAAGGGCGTCTCGAGTTACCCCCTTTAGCCGTGAAAAAAGGGCCACCTGCAAAACACTGTATTATGGGATACTTTATTTAACAAAAATATTTTAGCATTATTTTAGGCTCAACCATTGGAAAAGAAAAATGTCTCCGATCATGCATTGGTTTTTGCAGGGTGGCCCTTTCAAAGCTAAAGGGTGTAACTCGATTAACGCCCTTTTTTGCCATAAAAGGGCCGTATATTACCATTCTAAGCATCACATGCCATGCCACCATCTTTAAGAAATTATTTGGTTTATCCCTTTGCTAATCTAAAGGTTTCATCATGATTTTGTAATTAAATAAGTCATGTAGTACTGTAGTAAATGAATTAAAGATTGAATCATGCAATCTTTGTTAAATTATAAGGTAACCCTGCAATCTTTGTTAGCTGAAAGGGACATAATGGCTGTGCTTGTCCCAGGTTGTATGCCATTATGTTTGGAGCAACCATTGGAACCTGCCATTAATAATTTTTGTGGAATGCAGTAAGTTTTGGTTTCAGATAAGAATCCCCAGAATAACCCTAAAAGCACTAAAGTTGCCGTCACAGTCCCTTTCTGAATAGGTGGTAGTGATCGCATCTTGTATTTCCTTTTCGCGTTGCTCATTGCGCTTTTCCTCATGCCCTATACTGCATTAAGTGTGTACCAGTTAATGTTAGAAAATTACGTCGGCAAGGTAAAAAAATCACGCCATACTATATTATAGAGAATCATCATGATTTTAAAACAAACAATTCATACAACTATCCAATACATAAATCATGCAATCAAATGTTAATCCCGAAACAATTATGCAATAAGCAATAAACAATTAAAACAAAGCAAGCAGACAATAACTATTTATATCTTTACTTATAGTAGAGCAAGATGACCCAGATACATCAAACATCCCACAACAATACTTGCAATACCTAAATGTCCTTAAATATGTGCTGTGTGCATAGTTGCCTAATATATGAAGTATGTCATTAAGAAACAATTTCCATTCTACATTCTAATAATTGTGTTGTTAAAGCCCAATTATTGTATTTGAATTTCACTGGAAGTCTTTTTAGTATTGGACATGCCATCAATTTTTAAATCCCAGGAAATGAATTGAAGGATGCTTACCTGATACAGAAAACCGGCTCCTGCACCCATTGGATGACATTCTTTTAATCTGTCATCACACACTTTCATGCATGAATGGATAAATGATGTAATCTAATGGGTGCACTGAGTCCGTTTCATTTTGCACACAGTAAAATGTAGAGCTCAACTAGAATACCCAAAGCCTTTTCCTAAATACTGATGTGGAATCTTTCCCATTTATATGAATCGTATTTGGAGACTTTTGATTAGATATATAACAGGCATTTTTTAATGGGCCATTGTGGCTTACTTATTCAACAATATGCCCACAAGGCCACTTTAGCTAGTTCTCTGTTATTACTTTACAACTTGCCCCCCAGAAATTAACTACTTGCCTGACACATTAAAGGACCAATTTCAACATATCAATTGGCCTCTAAAAATTTAATACCCGGATTTTTCACTGATAATAAAGCTTTCCATCAAAAACACCCCCTCTGAAAGGATTAACTGAGAAATATTTCTTTGGTATAAAAATTGTTAATTTGTAATTTTTAAATTTGGCTTTTTTTAACTTTTATTCTCTAAATATTGTCACATCAAATCACCTTTGGTTTGAACTTTTAAGACATTTATTATCCAACACCCAGCAATAAATCTAATGTGTCTAATCACATGAACTACAGTAACAAATTTGATTCCTCAACATCTCTCACACACCTTTAACGGCTAGAAATGGACATCAGGCTATATGGTTACTGTGGAAACCCTGCTTTTAATTACTTTGTAATCAGTGCCACTGACAGAGTGTAACTGATTGTTCCTTTTAATATTCTCAATCAAAAAATAATTCACGTATAATTCTCTACTGCATCTGTTAACCATACATGCTTGAATTAGTCACATTCTTACCAAGTTTCACCAGTGTCGCAGTAGATTCGTGCGGGCACAGACATGAGTAGGCATTGAATAAATCAGTACAGGTTGCTCCCATTCTGACATGGTCTCGACAGGGGAGCACCTAGTGAAAAGGAAAATACCGTAAGAAACAGTTTACTTCTTATCATCCAGGTTTGATCATTTGAATTTGTTTTCTCCTACAATGTGTATCGACACAATTAGGACTGAGCAAGGAAAGAAATCTTTCGCTAAAGGTGCATCCACCTTGAAACAGATGCCTCTGGGAGATTATAATTATTCTGCTCATTTTCCAACTTAGAGTAAAGAATCAGTAGTTTTGAAATCATCAAATTGTAATAGTGTGGGTTTTGCACTGTACGTGTAATGAACCCAAATTGTTATACTCTTGCACAAGGTTGCTATCTTTACACCAAGGCCAATCTTCCTTATAAATAGTGAACTTGCAAGGTCCTCTTTTCGAGGGAGCAAAGGTAAGGCGAAGGAATAGCGTCGAGAGAGTGAAGGAAGTATACAGGTGGACCAGAGGAGGAGTAAGCTCAATCCCTTCCCCTCCCACCCTTATCCGCTCCCTTCTTTCTATAATTTAAGTGTATACTAAATTAATAATAATGATTATGTTACTTTATATCATGCACCATCCCGCGCTGCAGGTGCTCAAGGTGGCATACCAATCACTAGTATGCTGCCATTTAGGAATTGTTACAATCAGTAGCATCTTGGCTTGGCACACAACCTACCAAACGCCTTTTGGATTGTAACATCACCCATAAAAAAAAAAAAGACAACTTTACCCAATGTTGATTTTGGGTAACAATGCATTTGAGAGTTTTTTTTGGGTTCAGAATCTGGCCAAGGATACAAACCTGTTTGGCCATGGCGAGGGCTCAAACTTCATGGCTTCAACGATCTACTGATCATGAGTCATGCATTTTTCCAGTGACCACACTGCTCAACTCACAATGAATTCCAGCACTGGATTCACTGAATTTCAATCAGGGAACCCTTTACATCAGTACATCAGAAATAAAGATATGAACCACCAGACGCAAGCTCACCAAGTACAAAAACACAGGTTTTGTACTAGACAACTCGATCATTTTATTTCCAAAAATGATAGTTCGAATTAATACAAGCAGTTAAGTTGTATTATATGAAGATCATTGGCCAAAGAATTACTTGTAAGCTTTAAAATTTTGAAGACAAAAGGTCCATCCATGGTTTCAAAATGCAACAAAAACTAAAAAATTATGAAACTTTGGCTATAATGTAATTGGATAAGGATTACTTTAGAACTCAAAAAATTGAAGAACTAGAAATGACTTTGGTTTCAAAATCCACAAAATCTATGGAAATTGGTCAAAAATCGCAAAATTGCCGATGTGCAATAAATATCAGGGCTGAACCCTATGAAAAAATGATGCAGGGCATTTAATGATCATGTTTTTAGATGAGGCTTTATTTGAACCAAGACAAAATTTTTGCCATATCCCATTGGAACTTTTACAAAGCTTTGAAAATTTGAACTTTGACGACTCCATGCAACTGACATGCCTTAATGTTTGTCAATTACGTATTGAGCAGTCAACCCCTTGCCACCCAGGCCCACATTGACACATGTATCCACCTGACTCCAAGTCATCACAGGTGGCATCATTCAGACATGGGTTACTGGCACAGTTGATGGAACCTGCAAGTAACACAACATCAATTAGACTGAATACCACCATGAGTTTTCAGTTCAACTTCATACACACTGCCATGTTTATTAAAAGGTGGATGACACAATTGACAGACAAAAGCTCATATTTTCCTCATAACCCAGTATAAGTTTAGGTCTGAGAAACATTTCGTTTTTGATGGTAGGACTAAACGGCCCCAAATGAGGTTGACCATGGTCCCATATTACTCTTCTATGGGCTATCAAGATACATTTAAATATACAAAATGGAGTACTTTAGCTTTAAATTTTGAATCAATGTAAATCACCCTTCCGTGAACCTGCGCCGGGCGTGACACCTAATTTGTATATCAACGGGGTTGATAATGAATTAATAATGATCGCTCCTGTACAAGGAGATTACGGTGAGATGTTGAATAATTGAATCCATTCCTTCATGGAACAATCTGTCAAAATCAATCGTCCCATTTATCAATGGATGTCACTTTATAATTTAATTGTTCAAACTGTTTCAATTAAGTTAGAACTTTTTTGCATAGTTCTGTGACTAAGTTGTGACAGATTTACAACCACAAAATTTTCCACTTAATTGCTATCAAAGCTCTTCTAATAGGCAACTAAAGTTTGGCCATAGTTATCACTTCTTACATTCAATTCAATGGCGACATAAATGCAAGACAAGTTAAAGAGACACTGGCAGTTTGAAACTGGTGTGCTCAAGACTCAAAATTTAATTTTTGTGCAATGGTGTAAAGCTTTTATATATTATCCCTCATCTGACCAGATTACGCTCAAACCATCCTTTATGGTTAAACAATGAGTGGTTTATTCAGCAGCCATGGTCATTTTGTTAAACCAAGAAACACAGAGCAGAGTTGATTCCCTCGCATCCACCCTTGTTTGACCGGTCGGTGACCGTTGTGGTGTCGTTATTATCAATGAATACAAGTCTGTGATTTCATGTAACAAAACAATGTATTGAATTAAAGTTACCACAGGTACACAAATTAGTCTAAAATCAACTGTATGCATTTAGCCTCATATTGTTTGTGGTTTGATATTTTTTTGTGCATAAAATTTCTGCTTCTTGAAAGTTCCTGGACTGTCATTTGAGAGCAAATTAAAGAAATTACATATTTTGTTGAAAATGTGCCAGAAAAAATGCTGTTTACATTTGCAATTGTGGGACTAACATTAAATAACCCTTACCAAAGTCCTCTCTATACAATTCACGCCTGACCATCCAGATGCACAGATACACACATACAACCAGTTGATCAAGACTGACCAGAAAAGAGCACCATTCAAGCAAGGGGTGTTGACACAGTTATTCTTTTTGGAATGCTAGAAGAAGAGGTAAAGAAGACCATAGCATGGGGTTCAAATGAGAGTGCAAGAAAATACAAAGCAAATGTTTGTTTTGTTTTGTCATGCCATTAAGGACACATGAGGACTTTTCAGAAAGCTCACCTCAATTGTTTTTGAAATCATGCATTTCATACCGTGTTGTTCCAATAAACGCCCCTGCTCTAATAAACGCCCCCTACATTTTTGGTAAAACAATTCAAGAAATAAGTTAAGCTTACCTAAATCACATGATTTAATGGCCGGGACTGTCATGATCCATATCATAATCGCTGTTTTGCACAGTTGTACTAGTTTATTAGTATGGTAACTTTGACTTGGTAGGTGCGAAACAGCGTCTGCCTGCTCATTCGTTTGTATTATTAGTAATCATCGAAAATAGCGTAGTTTAAGGTGATTTGCGTGGTTTTTGACTTTCCAATAAACGCCCTCCCTTTTGAAAAATGCACCGCCCCCGGGGCGTTATTAGGAACAATACGGTATTTAGAATGCTTACATAATTAAATCAAATCTGAAGTGACTGAAAGTGCCTATCTTTATGAATAACAAGATGTGTTCAAGAAATTTCACAATCCAAGCACATTTTCTATAGGGCCAATTTGGACACAGGCAACTTACAAAACATTTTTTTTCTTATTCTACTGTTTGTACAATAAACCTTTTGAAGTTTCTTAGTAGGTATTCTATAGCGATCAAGTGCAACTTTAGAGAAAGGAAAGACTTCCATATGTAGCCCCCTCGTATTATTTACATGATACAAAATTTATTTTCATTTTTGGCCTTGTTTTGTCAAAAAGGAATAAACAGCTAAAATAATAAATTTTAATGTTGCATGTAATCTATGAGAGGGGGGTACATATGAAGTCTTGCCTTAGGAAATTTTATATCCTCAGAAAATCTGCTCATTTCCCGCTAAAGGGACAGACGGGATTTTGTTGAGGATACAATTTCTCTCAATTTGCTCTAATCAGTTGTAGCCACCCACCAAAACATTTGAGAGGCTTATTGGACAAACAATAAAAAAGAAACCTAAATCGATGTTTTGAAGCTTGCTGCTACCTTTAATCATCACCAAAGAAAAGCATGCTTTGATTTTCAAAATTAAAAAAAAAAAAAAAAACCTAAATCTTAATGATCTTCCATTCCCAATCTAGTGTTACATAAAGATGACATATTTGGCTTATTCATTTTCAGGTGTAATATAATACATGGTAACGCATCCCAAATCTTTC
>JAMKCH010041233.1:0-12707 GCA_023653785.1 Ophioderma brevispina
CATTCAAGTATCGATGGACGTCTACGGATACGTTAGGAGGGTGGTGGGATATTAAGGTATGCGGTCTTCGTCCTCGCTCCTGTGTGCGTCATCGTCACTCATGTATGCGTCTTCGTCACTCATGTATGCATGCGTCTTCGTCACTCATGTATGCGTCTTTGTCACTGTTTTGTCTGGCATGTGTGTCTTGTTTTGCATCTTGTGAAGTGCGAAGGTTCTGGTAATGGATGGTTGTGACGGGGCTGTCACTTGAGAGCTTTACGTACAACTAAGTGTAAGGGGGTGGTTTGTGAGGGCGTTTCAAGCCCTCTAACTTGGTTCGGGACCAAACTGTGTCGCCTTCTTTGATGCAAGACATTTGTGTTTGTGTCTGTATGCATAAGATTTCATTCTTGCTTTGGGCTTTTTTCCGGTGATCATTTGTGCGTACATTTGCACTCTCTTCTTCTCAGATGTTTTTCGTGCCTGTTCTGTATGTGTGGCTGTGGGAGTGTGGTACGTATTGAATGTCCGTGTTGTTTTTAGGCTTCCAAAACCCGTGTGGTAGAATGTGGCGTAGCCTTTAATTGCGAAGAAACGTCCATAAGTTCTGTTGCCACGACTTTAGTCTGTCACAGACGTCTGTACTGCCTTCTTAAGCGTACGCATGAAACGTTCGACCTCGCCGTTCGCTTCTGGCAACATTGGGGTTACACGGTGATGGTAAAAAAAAACCTGCGTACTTGGCAAATTGGGCAAATTCTTTCGAATGGACTTCCATTATCACTTTTCAAAGTCTCTGGTATTCCCAATTCAGCAAAAAGTATCGTGTCAAAGACGGGGTATGTTGCTTTGCAGATGTGGATGTAAGATCTCGACTGCTGGGTATCTTGAATAATCATCAACGACCACGAGAGGAAATGTCCAGATGGGAACGGTCCACAGAAGTCAACAATACCTTGTGCCATGGTGCTCAGGTAGTTCGCTCATTTCCAATGGACCTTATGAACTTCTGGGTGGACGCTTGGGGGGCCAAGGGATGCAGCATTTGACTAGCTTCAGTTTTCCAGAGAGTTTCGGAGTTTCTGTGCTTGGTTATGTGGATTGGTTATTAACGGACAAACACACTGAGATATTTGACATTCAATGCACGATTATTAGTGCATGTATTCATTCTTTGATTGCATTTGCATGGAGAGACGATGGTATTATTACTTTGGGGACAGTAAGTGACGCGTGACATGGGATTAAACGTTTCCCAAAGTGGATGGAGTGTAAACAAACGAGATTACATTCCCTCCTTTCCTTTAGTAGCTAATGGAACTGGTGTTAGGAAGATAAATGTTATCCTGAGATTGATAACCACGTTTTCATATGTGGTTGATGTGTGATTACAGGTGAAGATATGAATCTCAAAATGTCCTTTTTCAATTTTTTGAACAAACGCTTTTGCTGGTATATAGCATCTAGTCTACTGTCAAATAAAACTGCTAAAAATTTTTTGCAGTGCGAAAGTTTCCCCAAAGTTCTGCCAGCCTTTTGCAAAGTAAGAAACTTAGGTTGCCATTAAAACGTACAACGGGGGTTAGGCAAGTTCCGTGTCAAAACGTTTCTATTTCTGATTATATTTTGGTGTGAAGTCAACTTGGGACCCTTGTTTTTCAAATTGTTAGGTAAAATAGTCATTCAAGTAATCCGAGGACCGTCTACGGATAAACTCTAAAGAGGGTGGGTGGACTGCTTCATGTATGCGGTCTTCGTCCTCGCTCCTGTGTGCGTCTTCGTCACTCATGTATGCGTCTTTGTCACTCATGTATGCGTCTTTGTCACTCATGTATGCGTCTTTGTCACTGTTTTGTCTGCAGTGTTGTCTTGTTTGCATCTTTTTGAAGTGCGAGATGTTTCTGGTAATATGAGGGTTGTGACGTTGGGCTGTCACTTGCGAGCCTTTACGTACACTACAGTGTAAGGGGCTGGTTTGTAGAGGGGTTTCCAATTTCCTATAACTTGGTTCTGGAACCAACATCTGTGTTTTCGCAATTGTCTTGGAAATGCCAGAAAATTTGGGTTCTTCGGTCTGTCTGCATAAGCTTTCATTCTTGCTTTGGTTCGGTTATCATTTGTGCGTACATTTGCATCTCTCTTCTCTCAGATGTTTTTCGTGACTGTTCTGGATTTGGTGGCTGTGTGGGAGTGTGGTGCGTATTGGATGTCCGTGTAAGGCTTCAAACGGTGCGGTTATACCTGTGGTAGTAGTAGAATGTGGCAGTTTAGCCTTATAAGTGACGAAAGGAAAAGTCCATAGTTTCTGTTGCCACGACATTCCGTCTGTCTCAGACGTCTGTACTGCCTCCTTAAGCGTACGCATGAAACGTTCGACCTCGCCGTTCGATTCTGGCCACATGGGGTACACGGTGATGGTAAAAACCTTGTACTTTAGCAAATTGGGCAAATTCTTTCGAATGGACTTCCATTATCACTTTTCAAAGTATCTGGTATTCTCACTTCAGAAAATATCTTGTCAAGACGGGGTATTGTTGCTTTTGCAGATGTGGATGATAAGATTCTCGAATGCTGGGTATCTGAATCATCCACGACCACGAGAAGGAAAATGTCCAGATGGGAACGGTCCACAGAAGTCAACACTAACTTGTTGCCATGGTAGTTGCTCATTTCCAATGGAGCTCTATGAACTTTCTGGGGTGGGACGTTGCAAGGGATGCAGCATTTGACTACCGATTCGTTTTCTCAGAGAGTTCAGGAACAAGACTTTGCTGCGGAGTAGGGATTTGTTTTAGTCACCATGATGACCTCGATGGCTAGTTTGATGAACTGATCTTCTAGGGATTGCTGGCATAACAATGGTGTTCATTTTCAGAATTACGCTGTCTTTGTGATGGACAGTTCGTTTCTCACGTTCCAGTAGGTATCTGTGTGGTCTCCTGTATTCATATACATGCTACGGGTACGCGGATGACGAATAACTGATTGCAGTGACAGGTCGTTGCGGTCGCATTGCTGGTATATCGCTAAGAAAGTGGTTAGGGGATGTGGTCCTTTGAACCTTGTTTGAATGGAAGGTGGACATACTCTTCTGCTCTTTCTGAGGATCTGCCTGGTGCGGAATCTTTGCGTTACATATCTTGGAAAACTCAGGGAATTTTCTGTATGCTTTCTGCTGCACTCTATTTACTTCTAGTTCTTTTGTGTTAATTTCACAAAGAGTGAGTTCTCACTTGCAACTTTTGACAAGAGACAGTTTGCCCTAATTTCACCACGTATGAAGCAGCAACTGACATTTTCTTTTGTTTCCATTTGTGCTTGGAATTACCAATCAATTGCTTAGGGTTGGGTCTTGCTGTAGGATGCACTGTTAAAAAGTCCGTAAATTAGAAAAAAGGTTCCTAAATTACGGACAAAAAATCTGTTTTAGAAAACAATAAAAATAAAAAACACTATATGAAAAGTTTGGCCCGGTTGTGTGCAAAGATTTTCCTGGTTCCAAACACAACACACAAGCATGACCTTGTGTAGTTAAGAAACCTATTCATACATGCATGCCCTTCAGTGCACAGAGACCTGGTTGCTATTGACAACTGAGGTAGTAGAAGGTGGACATGGGCTCTTCATTACACTCCATGGGGGAGGCAAGTCACAACAGGAGAAAATCAAATCAAAAATGGTGTGTTATTTCATAAAGTTCTTTATTGTCTTTCAACAGTCTCAATAAACTAAATTTAATCTACAACATTGTACCTAAAGAGAAATAACTTAACCACACCACCAACTATATTAAAAAGTACTGTAGTTATTTTTTTTTATACAAAAAATATTCCTTGAGTTGGTTTGTACAGCCAACATTGCTGAGAGTAAAAAAAATAGTTTTATTTGTTGCATAGGCTTTCCAAATTACATCACTTTTGTTTCCTAACTGATATGCTACCAAACACCAAACAAAATTGTTAAACCTGAGGTGTATTTGTGTACATGACAATGACTATACTACTACACCATAGCTAGAAAAAACACATATGAAATAACTTACATATGCATAATCACCACCATGTCAAGTAAATTTCAAAAAAAACTGCTAAAAGTTTGTCTCATAGACCCACACAATAAAGTAAGTGGGGTCAATTCGGCCATAAGGCTACACGATGAGCCATTTTGGGCTTTGGTACATTTAATTGTCAAAAAAAATCTAAAAAAATGGCTGGAAGCAGCCCAAAAAGAAAAAAAAAATAAATGTGTTTCGCCATAACTTATTTTGTTAAAAAAAAAATTTTTGTCACAATGTGAGAAAAACATGGCCTAAATAAATGGAGTAAAATATGGCGGGGGAGTACAAGCAGTGAAAGGCGTAGCTACCGAGTAGTACTATCTGTGCGTTTCGCCGGGTGTACTGCAGGGCACGGCCTGCCTAGGCGATCGCCCATCTGTGGTGAAGTGCTGAGGTCCGTGGGGGGAAGTGAGAGCAAATTGGCACAAAATCAGCAATTTTAGCTCAAGAAATGCGTGATGTCGTGTTAATGGTTAAACTATGTTGAAATACCAATATGCCGAGTAAATCAGTAAATGTGGTAAAAGTAGTTTAGAATTAAAGACCATTCAGAAAAAACAATACGAAAACGGAGTGCCATGTAGCATCACCCGCGAATTGCAAGTTAGCAACGCTATAGCAACGGGCTCGATACCCGTGCCTAAACATCCGGATGGAGAAACAGCAAATCGGAGCTTTGGCCTCATTGGCCAAAATTTCAAGAAAAAACCGCGGGCTCTTCTTCAACCAATGAAAACAGTTTGGTATATCCTAGGAAGTGAATCTTCTCGCTCTTAAAAGGCCCGCCCGCGAACTGGTAAAAAGGCGATAACAGGGTTAATTGGCTCTTGTGTGAAGCGCGACTATCCCCCCGTAAGCTGTAAATTAGTCTCAGTATCCCATTGAAACTGCGATATTTCGGCCAAAAGAGCCTTTATATTGAACAACGCGGTCTTTCCCACTTATAGAATTATTGAAGTAATTTTATATTCACAAAGATAGTTTTTGCTTCAATCCCGGGCGAGAACTATGGAATTATACACTGCGGAGTCACACGTACGGGAAAGTAACAGACAGCGGCTGGATCGAGAGGGCAGTCTGATGCTCCGTGTTCTGTGTTATGGGATTAAAAAACATGTCACGAGCGAGATGCGCGCAAGTTTTCGATAATTTTGAATTTTAGCTAAAAAATGTTAATTTACGGGAAAATTTTCAAATTTTGCAGCAATATGTCCGGCCTTTTTTTTTTTGGTTCCTTAGTTTTTAAATTACGGAACAATTTCTGTTAAATACTATTTTTTTCAAAATTTTAGGTTTTTTCTTTTTTTAAGTTTTTATTTAATGAAATTAGTATTTTCTTGCAGAAATTTCTTTCTGTAATTTACCCTACAAATTACTGGACCTACTGCTGCCAGATATTTCCGGAAATTTACGACGGGACAAAATTTTTTAACAGTGTGGTGTCAGTGATATGTCTGTATTCTCACTGTATTTTGTGGCTTTGGTTGATCTTCTGTCTTGGAGTTTTTTTCAGTGTTGTTTCACCTTGAGGTTTGCGGACAACATATCTGCACATACTTTACTGGGGGGTATGCTCTTTTTCACTGTGTATTTGCACTGATTGCGTTCACTGTTTCCTTTTTCTTTGGTGTCTGTTTTGACTTTGTCGTTTGTTTGTGTTTGATTCTCATAAAACACAAAATTTTCAACACTTTCCATCAGTATCCCTTGCATTTTTGTTCAACTGACTGAACTTGATTATCGCCTATTACGATGTGATCGCGCGTGTTAGACGATTTCACCTGATGCTTAGGCCTGGTGGCGGCTTTAGCCTAGCCCCTATGGTGTTTCCTTTTACTCTGTCCTCTATGCGTACCATCCTTCTCCTTTGGGCTGAATTAAGGCCTCAGTGCAAAATGGATTGTACTTTCCACAAGAATTACACGTTTGGCCAATCGGAATGCACTCCCAATTGGTGTGGGTCTTCGCTGCACAACCAACATTTTCTACCTGTATTTCTCATGTGGTTTTCTTATTGTGTTGATCCTTGCCTTGATTAATGTAGTTTATTCACAGTTTCCAGATGAACGAGAGTCCAGCGTCAGTCTGTCCTCATATATCGCGCGGCTGCGCTGCTTTGCCAAAGCTTTCTTCTCAGGATTTCAGATCAATTTGCATCCGGAGATGATTTGAGTTGCTATCTCACGGTCGACATTTGTGAATTCAACAATCTTATTTCCATTAGCCGCAACGGGTAGCCATACTTTGAACATTTTTCTGATTCCTGTTTTGTTTGCCTAATTTCAGCGTTTCATAAGCAATGTTTTTTTAAGCAATTTGGATGTTTAAATTTGGTAAATTTTCAAACCGAATCTTGCAGTGCAAGTCCCCATAAGTAACAGAAGGGCACGGCGTGCGTTTTCTTCTTTAATGTCAAAACCAACCATGGCTGACTTAAATCTTGCTACCCATTTAGTCCATCTGATTGTATCAACTGGCAGAATCAATGTGCGGATCAATCTTGGGAAGCTGTGGCATCGCCATAGTACACGAATACAAACTTACACGAGGTGCACGGTATATAATCTTTCAAGCTGTATGTCGAGGTCGGTACGGTGACGCTTGGAACGTACGGTGTGATGAAAGCACCTTTGTCACGAAATCACTGTTGACGCGACAGTTTTCCTCGTTTTTTTGGGCATTTAAAAACCTCACGAATTTCCGAGACTTTGTTGTCGGACGGGAGTTAATTCACGGTCGTGCTTACGTACGGCCTTTTATGCCAATATATGATTGAGTATTAACGGACTATCGACAATGCACAATTTATTGAACAGTTTCAGATTCATGGGGGGGGTCGGCCATTAAACTTCCTTAGCCCCCCGCAGTCTTAACTTATGCATGTATTCATTTGCATGGAGAGACGAGTTATTACTTGGGGACTGTTGTTTGCCGCGTACATCGTGGGAGACACATAGTGCTCAATATGTTCACTCAACGTTTCTAAAGTGGACGCAGTGTAACTATAACGATATACTGCTCACGTGCTCACTCCAAGATATGTTTTATACTCGCATAAAAAGCCTGTTGTAAGTGTCATCCAGGTGACCGTTCAGACTCCTAAAAACGCCCATGTTCTAAGGTGTCCGATGTGTTCACGACCGACAATCTAACTATTTATTTTTTTAACTCTGAGCAGCAAAATGGAATAATATTTCGAATGTAATCATTTAAATTATTTTCCTTAGTTTTTCACATATTTGAAAGGACTGAAGTAATTTATCACAGAAAAAACCTCATAGCGAACCATAAAATATTGGGCTAAATCATACCTTTTATATCATTATTACGTTTTGGACCCAATATTTTCCTCCAACACACCCATTCATATATTTTCACACACATGGATCCATCAAAAAGAATAATTTGCCTAAATTTGGCCAAGTTAATGAAATGTCTAATTTAGGGCCAAGTTAATTTAAAAATTGGTCTAATTTTCTTCGCGCGCATTGACCCAGTTGGGTCAAAATGCCTCGGTACGCCCCTAAAACTAACGATGCATGGTTACGATTGAAACTGGTAAACCCTGTCTTTTTGCATTTTTGGTACTTGATACTTGGCATAATTGCAAAATTGGTTACCTCTTTGGGCGTATATTCTTTCGCGTATAAAACCAAGAATCATAGAATTTTTTGTTTTTCTATCAAACTTAAAAACAAAAAAACAGTTAACATTAAAAAAAATGCAAATAATCAAAGTTAAACTTATATTCTAGACCATTTTTAACCGCTTTTTGAAAAAACATACAAATTTTTTAGTTTTTTTGTGTAAATGTTTAAAAAACGTGGTGCAAATTAGTGTTTTAAAATTTTTAAGAGGTTTTTTAAATCTCTAAACACTTGCCATCAAAATGTTTTATAAAACACCTAATGTCATATCCCTAACCATGTTTTAGATTGTAAACATGTTTAGATATAAAGTGTTAAAGATATACATATATTTTAATGTTGAGAAACGTGGTGCAAATAGTGTTTAGAAGCTGTTTAATTCTAAACACTGTTTTTGCATGTACATAACAACTTACATGAAGTTCTCTTCTTGATTAGCAGTCATTTCCCGCAAGCTGGTATTTGCAGTTCATAATACATTTTACAAACCAAGCTTGTTGTGTTCCACTTATACTGAATTACACGTTACACTGTTATACGAGCACGCTACATCAGATGACGCACTCTGTATTTTTGTGTAAAGTGCAATTGCAAGTTATCCAAATGTTTCATCAACGATTTTAAAAATAACAGGACTAAAAAAAATGCTTAAGCTTGGCCTCGTTCAAGTCTTATACTGATCAAATTATACTGTGACGCATTCTGTATTTTTTTGCGTAAAGTACAAATTATCCATCTTTTCATCATCAAACCGATTTAAATACAGGAAATAAAATGTCTAGTAAAGCTACGGTGGCCTCGTTCAAGTCTTATACTGATCAAACATGACATGCGCCTTTTAAAATGGCGATCTGGGGAATTCCAAACAGGAAAAAAGCGTTTTTAGAGATTATAATATTTAAAAAAAAAAGATTAGTCTGTCATTAATTCTCAGAATGGTTGTAATCCATTTCAAGACTGCAGGAATGGATAAATTTCTCAGAAATGTTTGTTCGGTTTTCAGGCTCCCCAGCCACTGGCCAAAATCGGCACAGGGCTATGGCGGCCCAACTTGGCCTATATAGGTAAAATTCATGTTTGTAGGAAAGGAAGCCCTATTTTCCATTGTGTTGCAAAAACTTTTTGGGTTATGGAATGTGAAGAGGCGGGGCGTAGGCGGCGGCGGCGGCCCAGAAATCTTTTTCTGGGTGAGGGGAGAAACGAGGGAGGGGGGAAAACCCGGGGAAACGGGGGGGGGGGGGACGGGGAAAAGCGATTGGGGGAAAAGTGAAAACTAGGGGGGGGGAACCTCGATTTGGAGTTTTTTGCCCAGAATTGGGTGATTTTGACCGAAACGCTATTTTTTGTTTCATATTTTTGGTTGATTTTTTCATGGGGGGTATCCAAATGCGCCGCAGACAAGCATCCCGCCCGTTCTGAATTTGTCCCAGTTTAATACTGCATGAGGCTTGCATAAATGTAGGACAGGTCTAAGGTTATGCCCTAATTGATGTGCTATAAATTGCATACAAAAAGTACTAAGCCCTTTCGCAATTCGACTGCGCATTGTGCGAGATGTGCTTGGGCAACCAGTTTCCTGGAGATAAACATTCACCAATGATACCGTACTTCGTGTGCTGTACCGGTGAACCCACACGTATCCAGCACGACTCAACCGACTGAATTTCGTGAATATACCAATTTATTTTTGTACTTGGGAGTATTCTTTCCTTAGCCACAACATGCTCAGATCGTGTTTTAATTGCGTGATTTTTAAATTTGTTGTCTAAAAAGTTGAATTTGTTCCATGTGGTTGTGAAACATCAGTCGAATGCGAGGATTGCAAATTGGCACCTTTAACCCTTGATTTATGACATAGCGACAAATGTGTGGCGGGGGTTACAGCCTCCAGGGAACTTTGTACTTTATATTCCGTACATTAGGTTCTAACAATGTTTGGCATGTTACACAAGAAAATAAATTTTATGCATGTCAGATACTAGCATTTAGATGTGCTCGGTGTAGCTATACAGTCAATGTGCAGTTTTAAGGATTCCCCCAAGTGGTTTACTCTGGTAAATATAAATCGCACAATCAATCCACATCACCTTCAGAAAACTAGATGCAACTGCTTTGGAACACAATTTCGTTTTAAAATAGTCCCCAACTTGAGAAAACTCATCAAAACTATTCACTTTCCGGCTGGGGATAATCAGGCCAACCTCTTCCAGTAATACTTGTGTCATATAGGAGCCTTGAGTGTGGATATTTCACTCTCAAACCTAGTAGACTATTTCTTTATTTTTACTCATCACGATATAAACTAAGGTACTACCCCAGATAGCACTGCAATTGTGGTCCAATACTGGACCAATATTTAGTATTTATGGCCCTATATTGGCTTACAATATTGGATAATATTATTTTGCTCTTGGGGGCCCAATATTGATATAAAATGGAATGGATCGATTAAGCGCCAAATTAATTGTTCGAGCTAGATCGAGTTGCAAAAATATTGGCGAGACCGCCATTGAGTCCCAATATTTTTAAAACTCATAGCGAGACCAAGTAATATTGGGCGTAAATCAATCCAATTTTATCATTATCATTTTTTTGGATCCGATATTTATTTCACACACTTGACTCCTCAAAAAATGATAATGGGCCAATTTGGACTAATGATTGTAACCAATGTTGTACCGGTGTTGTGCCAATGATGGTCCATTTTCTTTTACACATTATTTTAAAGGATTTTTTTTCAGCTGCTATTTTTTAAATAAATTTAATGAGATTATAGTTGATATTTTTAGAAACTGGTGGTCATATATTATAATAATGTCATCGAAATAATGTGCTCTGTTTTAAAACACCCATTGTTGAGACCTAATATGTATTCCTATATGTCATTTGACGAGTGCTCGCCCTGCTATTTTTATAAGCAATCCAATGCTTTAAGTCAATAATTGGACAATGTTATCTCAATAATTGGCTCTATAGTGGCTGCTTGTCTTGGGTCAATATCTTCACCGCTATTGGACCAGTAAGGGTTGCCGATATGAAGCCGATGCCAACAGCTGCCAAGGAAACATTATTGGCGCAATATATGCATACCACTGTTCCCATGGCCAATATACCAACGTAAATCCATTATTTGCCCTTGAGTGCCATAAACCAATAAAGGGCCACCATGCCTATGGCAGATTACCACCGATGGGGAACCATTTGGTCCCATATATGCATGCTATGTGGGTAGCGTAATGGACATGTTTTTACTGCTTTCCAATTTACCTCTTCCAAGTTCCATGGTTGACTTTAATGAACACGCAGAATTTATTTCATGTAGAAATTGTACTAAGTTTTTATTGATTTTTATAGATTTTGTTGAGAATTTTTCAGGGCGAAGTGTACAATTTCGGGCGATCAACATATTTCGGGCTATTTTTCAAAAGTTGTTTACCCTGTTGTTTTAACCTGTCAGTATTTTTTTCCCCATAATTTCTAAGAATTCCCCTTGTTCAAGAGTGTTCATGGAGCTATCTAGACCTCGCCTGGTTGCTTAGAAATGATAAATAGCAAATTCCATTCCAGTAAAGCTTACACCAATTACCCGTAATTTTAACCCATTGTATAGGGCCTACATTATGTTTATATCGGTATTGTAAGCCTCATCGGTGCAGCTTCCCTCATGCAATTAAGATATGTGGGCTTATTGAAAGTACATTGTGGTTTGGATTTTCTTGGGAAATTTCAATATCGTACATTGAGGTGCATGGAAGTCACTGTGACTAGTGTATGTGTATGTATATGTCCACCATGTTATGGACCCTCTTTCTCCTTCGCCTAACGTTCCTTTAAATCAGCAAGAGTTTGGTAAAAACAGTCTGTACTGTTACGTGGCGAGAGTTTATGATTTAGATCGTTTCCAAACTTCTTCGATCTCACTTGGTGTTAGCATTAAAATACTTGCCTTGTTAGGCCTTTTACTGCGGCGGAATACCAGGACTGCCATGACTGCAGTTCCCACGGTACGGTAAGCCCCACACTAGGTAGTCTTTTCAGGTTTTAAAGCTTTTACTGACCCTAGTTGTATTTCATCCATCTAACGTTAAACTTTCCTTGCTTCCATCTCCTTCCTCTATAAACCAAAAACAAAACACTTGAGCAAATTATAATATCTTTATAAATCGCCGAAACACACGAATTTACTACGTGAAGTATAGCGTTGCCAAGACGGACCAGTTTGTTTATCTCTGTGACCTTTGAACATGCACGCTTCACTTGACTATTTGCTTGGAAATTGCGAAAGGCTATTAATCAGAATAGCCTATCTATCGTATCTCTGTCTCCCTGTAAGCCTATGATTGTCTAATTTCTCTGTTGTAATATAACAAAGGAGAGTAGTAATTATTGCCTATAAAAATAGGTTGCATTACTTTTTCACATGCCCTGATTTCTCATTATTTTGCGTAGTTGATTTGTTTTCAATTTCTGTCTGGGAATTTCGTTTTTAATGGAAATTAACTACAAAAATTATTTTTTGAAACATTCTTAATATATATGTTGCTTATTATTTGAAATGTTAAGATCACTGGGTTTTATATTTCGTTTATAATGTATTTCAATTCATTTATAATTCATATAACTGCATTTTTTGTGTTTGTGTGACTTATGTCCAGCGCTAGACATGTTGACAACTTTGTTGTAGCGCTTTAATTAGTGATATTATTATTATTTAATTCCTTAATTTCACAAGTCTCCGATTCTTATGAGTGTTTATATGTCCCGTGTCTTCAGGTCGGAAATACCCCTTTAATACACACAAAACAAATTGAGCCTTGTGCACAAGTGATCTGACTTATAAATATAAAAATCATAACACTGTTTTAATGATTCTAATCAGATTGGTTCAAGATTGGTATGTCCAAAAAACAATATTACATATACTAAAATTACACCATGATTAATATGATACTTATGATACTAATGTCTAGATTTAAAAGAGCGTTGCAGTTCACTATGATTTCCTCACAGCGGATAACTCC
>JAMKCH010041234.1:0-13729 GCA_023653785.1 Ophioderma brevispina
ACACATCACTACACATAAATAAAGATTAAGTAGAATAACACTTTTATAATAAAATGTATCTATACTGAGTATATACATTATAGCTTTCAAAATGCACACATCTAGCTTCAATCATATTGTCTGTCTGTACATAAAAAAAAAATCTATTAATTTGTACACATATTGAGTACTCAATAACTAATCTATATCTGATCAATATGCAAGAAAAATTTGCGAAGCAGCATGCATTACTGTACAAAAGAGATATGAATAATGTGTAGATTGTTAAAGCTATCTTGCTATTGTGTCTTTCACTGCTCACAAAAACTACTACCAAATTTAAGATATTATACTTTGTTCATCACCTAATAGGCAAAAAATTATTCGACTATTGTTTATCTGTTCATGAAAGTAATTCAATTTTACACATGCGCTTCTAACCACTAATATTTTCAAAGTAATCTAAGAAAACATTTTGAAAAAAAAAATCTTTTTTACCCAAAGTTTGATATCCATTTTGCATGTTCCTCTAAAAATTGGTTTCAAGTGATAAAACAATTTATTCTCTCTCATACGATGACCAAATTCATGATTTTAGTCCTAGTTCAAGGATGAATAGTGTTTTCCTTGTATTTGACCTCAGATGAGCTCCAAATGACCCCTAGTTGACCTCCTCCAAGGTTACAAATTTTGAAATTATGACCATACCCCTAAAAAAGTTGGCCAAAAACTGTTCCTATAGCACATACCACAGAAACATAAAAGTGGTCCTCAAAATGTTTTGCCCACATGAATTTTGTTAATATGCCCCAAAACTGATGTATCATCATGGTATCATGGTCATTTTTTAAAAGAACACAAAGTCATCCATTCAGTATCCAAGTGCAGGTTAACCACTAATTACCAGGGTCCAGTCTTCCCCTATTATACTAGATTTCAGAAATTTACCCCGATTTGAAAAAAATTAAAAATATAAATATGCAATAACAGCAATAACTAAAGCTTACAACAAAATCCTCAAATTAAAGCTCCAAGGAAAATTCACAACTATACAAATGTACACATGAAAATGACATGTTAATGTACTAGATATAAATAAATAAGATGTTGGCAAAACAAAGAAAATATACATTGTTCAAGTTTCAGCTGCTACTAAATCATTGATCTAATTTTACATCGGTATTCCCTTCATGCTACTATCACATAGTTTTTCAAAACTTAAAGATAATTGAACAGACTCTTACACAAGTGATTTTTTGTAGTATTAAGTCAGTCATGATAGGGATAAATGCATTCTGTCGAAGAGATTCCTGATAGTTTCAAAGTAGAAAGCGAGGAAAGTAAGAAGTGAGAATGCAGAATTAGTCTCTCCAAAATAAAATATGATGATACAGAATTGATTAAATTGGGAGCTGTTAATGTTTCAGGCAGAGTCAATACTTATTGGACCATTTCACATGAAGACCATAACCCCTATGGAAGACACAGATATGTGAAGCAATTCAGCTGGAAAGTAAAATCCAAGTTTATATTTCAACAGATGTGCAGCTATGGTGGGAAAAAGTTGGGAATCTAGGATGCTCCTTGGAAAATTTGAGGATTTGGAGGGAAATTGTGACTTTTCGGATTTTAAATACATTAAAATAATATCGCGGTCCTCGGACGGCTAGAGTCGCCTGCTGTCACAGTTTGTGAATGATAGGCCTCATATGACCTTTGACCTTGATATGTGACCTTTGATCTCAGAAACAAATGAGGGTTTCCATGTAATATGAATAAACCAAGTTGGGTTCCAATTGAACTTCAACTTTTCAATTGAGGTAAATTTGACATTTTCAGCCTATCTTACAACTTGACCTCACATGACCTTTGACTTTGGTGTGTGACCTTTTACCTCATTATCAAATGAGGGATCCCATGTTGCACCTATGACTCGAGTTTGGTTTAAATCCATCAAAGTATGCCGATATTACAGGCAAATGTTAACCCTTTTCACAACAACAACAACCGACTACAGCAGTGGACAAAGTGATCCCTATGTGTCTGTCTTCCTGCCTAAAGGCAGGCAACACAAAAATGGTGAGAAATCTGTGGGAAATGTGACTCGCTTCCCAAGAAATATGCATTTTTAGCCCTGTGTGCAGCCTTTTTCCCCCAGTTGGAGGCTATGGAAGGGAGAAAAATATTGCTGCAATTCTGGTTGTAGAATGGGAGGAAATGCCATCCAGTGGATCTGATCAATAAATGCAAATTGAAGGTCACACAGGCCCAAATTTGGGATGAATTTTCCAATTGTCAAATTGCACTCAACACCAATTCCAACTGTGCCTTTCATGGTGTATATATGGAAGTTACTAGAAATGGATCATTCCTTTGGCAGGTCATATTGTAATACTGAAACTAACACTGAAACCAATTACTACAAGTATCTTAGTGTTACCATTTATAGTACTACATCATGTCTACAAAACAATATTATTATACAATGTGTGTACTTGGCACACAGGTTGGCATAACAAACTGAAACTAATCCTTTGCTCGTTAGAAGATCGTGAAATAAAACTTGCATTATTGATATCACAATCACGACTGGGAGGTTGGACGTTTACTTAATAAAGCTATTCAGCAACAAAGTATACATGTATACCTTGCCATAAATAATATTTGGCAACAAAATGGACATCAAGTCACAAAGGTTACATAGGAATATCCCATAATATACACTATTTATAGCAATTCAAAACACACAGAATGATTTGAAATACAAGAACTGGCAACAAAAAGAGATACAAACCTCCTCAAATTAAAGGCCAAGTGAAAATGTTGATGGAACAAAATGCTCAGAGCACAGTATAATACAGAGTACAGGTATATTCTTAGTTGTTGATGAGTGTGACCTTTTAACAATAAACATGAAAATAAGCATTTTCATGCCCATTCTAAATACATTACCGAGAACAGCTCGAGGGATTGCAAGTACTACATAGTGTTTTGTAGTGTTTAGGACTAACACATACCTGCCTTGGGTGCATATAAAAGCTATATGAAAAGTAAAACATACTAATAGCCATAACACCACAAAACATTGACAATGTACACACCACACCGGTGTAGACACCACACCAATGTAGACACCACACTGTCCATCCATGTAGCAATAGAGTGTATCCAAAACAAACTTTGTATATAGATTACAGATATCTTTATTGTAGCCTTATTTAGGGTTGGGGCTAAACATACTGTACAGAATAACTTTTCTTTATTAGAAGACACATTTACTGTTTAAAGTCAATTCTTTTGAAGAATTTCATATTAATACAAAGAATATACTTGACTTAACATGTTCAAATACATAACCTTTTTCCCTTAGGAAAAGAAAATGGTATCACAATTTTACAAGTACTAAATTGAGATATGTTAAGTGACAATAGCTTTCATACTTACTGTAGTAAAATAGGTCAATTTCAAATTGCTTACTGTTTGAATGCTTAAGGAAACGAATCTCATAATGTGACCAGCCTGTCAACATCTCTATGCATTATAAATAGGTCCACTATTACTTTTCAGGTCATGCACTTTCCAGAACTAGCTAATTTGAGGTAGAAGTTTGATGCAGTTTGCCTGGTACCGTCACTTCGTTTACTGTCGGGTACCCATGTTTGTTCGTAGGATCGCGAAAAAAGGGTGTTTTCCTCGATCAATTTCCCTAAATTTATTTTTTGCGAAATAAAAAAAAGTGTACTTTTTTCATTTGGATATTTCGCGAAATTTTGAAAAGGGGTAGTAGGGTGGTCGCACCGTCGCAGAAAAGCCTGTATAAAGTTATATTTTTGTCCATGATTCTTGCAATGGATTCCATCAACAAAGTATCATTCAATCATCAAATCTTCAGCTGACGACATAGGCCTATACTGATATATTTTGCTCATTTCGTTATTTGTGTTCATTGACTGTATTTAGGCCCTACCATAGTTCGTGTTTTGTTTGAAAAGGGTGGTAAATTAAAAATCATTCATGATTTCGCGAAAAAAGGGGGTATATTTTTGCCCTAATAATTCACAATTTTGGACAAAAAAAACGCGAAAAGGGCAAGCCTCAAAATAACGGGCGCAAGGGCGCAAATTTGCGCTAGTAAAGCCTGCAAATGCGCCTGGGAAAGGCAAAAAAATAGTAGCCAGGCGCAAATGTACATTGTAAAAATGCGCCCGTGAGCTGAATAATTCAACAGGAAAACTTATAAAAATTGTCTGTGATATTTATTAGTTGCGATTGATAATGGTATCAACCTTGTCTTTGATTCCAGTGGTGTATTTTTAAGTTCCGCGTTCCGGGCCCCGTCTCAAGCTGAGATGAGAGTAGTAATATTTTTCATTAACCCTTTTACTGAGAATAACATGAAGTGATTATGACGTCATCAATGGTGTACTGGATCGATCGGGGTACTTATAAATCTGACCATATAATTGAGTAATCGGTTCTGTATCGGTGGTCGGGAAAAGAACTGATTTGCCGATTACACTGCGAGAAAACGCTGCTATCAGTGCTAGAAAGGTAAATTTCGTAAAAAAACGTGTCGCTTCATGGTACAACCTTAAATACTGTAGCCTACAATTGTTTAATAAAATATTAAAAAACAGAAAAAAACTAAAAAATCAATAAAATACATAATTAATATAATTATAATTTTAATATTGTTTATACAACATAAAAGCATTACTGACAACATTATTGACCTACCATCCTAGTTTGTAAACACAGCTGCGTCCGGGTTCAAGACCAATGACCAAAAATGGTGTCAAATTTGACCGGGCTGGCGCGCGCGCGGCGGTTAGAATTTTGAATGGAACACGCTACTGTAAACATTTACTGTACGGTTCCGTTCAGAATATCATTTCACGGAAAGTTTCTGTGCACAGGTTCAAGCATTTTATTCCCATATTTTCTGATTCGGTACAAAATACGCATTCAGTCTGAGCTTCTCTAAATGTGACGGTCCCATACTAACAATGCGCTGTTCTGGAGAGGTAAGAGTAGCCGAATTCGACGACCATCGCTAGGTTTTGTTGTTACTTGGTGTACATGGCATGAGCGACTCGACAAAGGGTGGGTTTGCAACTTCTGTTACAAAGGTGTTTTTCATAAAAAGGGTGGGTTACAAAAGCACAGTGTTAATGATGAACCTCAGTGAAAGTGTTAACTAGGGACTGTATTTTAAATTATTTCCTACTTTATTGTCATTCAAATTGAACCCGGCCCACTGACTTGTTAGTTGGAGTTGATTTGTGCATTTGCATCACAATTTCACAAATCTTACAGAATATACAGCATCTGTTGTATAATGTGTAGACAAAATAGCGAAGCTGAAATGTTTCGGTAATTTTAATGGGCGGGGTAACAGGAGTCCGTAGAATAAAAAGGGTGCTTAGTGTTAAAAGGTGGGTTCACCCATTAGCTGCTGGTGAAAAGGGTGCCGTTTGTTAAAAGGGTGGGGTTACCAGAGGCTGCCGGTACAAAGGTGCTTTGGTAAAGGTTGGGGCAAGGGTGGGGTTGGGACGTGAGCATTGTAAATCATTAAAAGTTGTGGCCTGCAAATAGTAGGCATTTAACTTAGTTAATAACTTATTTTTCTTATGGCATAAAATTAGTAAAAACTTTGAAAATATTTCAATTCGTTCATTAATCATGCTATTTTTGCGCATATAAATGAAAATTGACCATGTAGAACATTTAATAAGGACCATAGATATTTTCAAGAGATTAGGTGAAACGGGAAAAGGAAGGCGGGGAGACAAGGTGGAGCGGGGGGATGGACGTGGGATATGGGCAAAGGGAAAAGAGGAATAAAAGTGGCGAGACAGAAATAGAAAAGGGGAGGAGAGCAAGGGTAGCCGATTGACGGAGGGGGAAGGGAAGGGCTGAGTTTGTTTTTTAACGTCATGATGTACAAACGAATAGGGCTTCTGGACCTTTCAACTGCTATACTTTCTAAACGAGCACTTTTAAAACGCTTAAAACAAAAAAAACCATTAATGGTTTGGACATTTTTTCAAGTGTCAGATCATTGTCATAGACAACTCTTATTGCCTTGTGTTACATATACAATTATAATAGGTCTTCAAACACCAGATTCAGTGACCACTGGTCACTGACCATGGTGACCATGCCCTTTACACTGTACACTCCTCACTTGCTGTAAGTACTACTGCACCTATACATGAGTAGATAGGGGTTCTGGTTCCTAGAAACATTCAGGCCTCCGCTCATGTGGTGCTTTAGTGACTTGCCAGTGGCCAATAATAGGTCCGCCAGGATATAGTGATAGGAGGCTGTAAGTCACCACTAATACTGGATTTTGTAACCCTTAAGAGGAACTGCCCCCCTGTTCAATCAAAGTATTAAGAGGGCCGGCTGGATGGAGCGGGGGGTGGGGGTGCGCTGTGACTAAAGCCTGAGCTTTGAAAATGGTAGTAAACTTACGTAAGTAAATGTGTGATGTAATTAATTGTTTTACTGTATTAAGTAGGTTAATGATAAACAAGACTTGGAAGTAAAATCAAGTATCGTAGACTATTGTATTTGATTTTTGAAATTGCCCCCTGTTCTCAGAAATTGCCCCCGGTTCCTGCACCCCTATTTCCAGGGAACCAGGAGCAACTTTTTAACAACACATTGCCCCTGGTTGCCGCTGGATTATTTGAGGCTTGGAAAGGTGTTGCTTTGCAATCCTATGAACGAGCATGGTACCCGACAGTAAGAGGATTGACGGTACCACGGGGCAGTTTGCAGAATCCATGTTGGGATTCTTCTCGCAAAATAATGTATTGTTAGGCAAGAGCGTGCATGAGGTTTTAGAGAAAAGCCGCAAAACAAGATGGGAATGATCTCTTTTGCAGTAAATGCAAAATGACATTTTAGGCCCCTTAAAAGTAATTTTTGTTTTCGTAGCAGTGACCTCTGAAAAGTGAGGAGGGAGAGCGGTTGTTATGTGTTTATACTTTTGTTCTAAATGATGCTAAAATGTGGCTGTTTTCACCTAAAATTTACCACCGATTTCATCTGCATCAGAAAAATGGTGAAGCTTTTTTTATTTTAATTTTACAAGGAATAGACCCCCTAGAGGTCTTTAAAATCACAAGAAAGTGACTGTGATTGATTAATAACACAATTAGGCCTATCATCCATCAAAATTTCAGGATTGAAAACATTAATTTAAGAAAATTGCAAACTAAAAAAAAGGTTTGACCTTATCCCAAAATTGAGGAGGGAAGGCTACGAGAATCTGATATTTTTTCATGCGGCCTTAATAACATATTTTCTTGTTCGCTTTGTTAAAGCATAGGGCCACTCACAATTCATCTGGATTCCTACAGATCCTTTTTCAATAATCTGCATGAGAATTCATTCTCAAACTGTTGCCAGTCAAAATTCTACCCTGACAATATTTCTACAACTTAATATTTGTTTGAAATGAGATAGGAAGACTGAAGTAAAGCATAACATGCAATAACAATTACCATCAGAGCGTTATCTAGTGCATGCAAACTAGAATAGTTACCAAAGCCAACACGTTTTCACTACCACCAATGCCACATGGAGTAATAGCACTTGGGATATAATAAGGCATCTAGTCGGCTGACTTCCACCACACGTTTTCCACACACATTTTGCACCATCTTTGGATAGCATGTGTAGTACTGCACTTTTACGTTCCAAATTTCACATGTGATCTTGTGATCATACTTTCAAGGTTTCGCTTTGGCATACTGCCATGAACATCGCCTCTAGGAAAGAGCAGATGTCTGCAGCTTGATTCTGTGCAGGTAAACAAAAATATTACAAAAACCAAAAAAAATAACAGATTTAATCACATTACTTTGTCAGAAATACTGGAAACAAAATGCTTCACATGTAGCTCTATATTTATGCTATGAAAATTCAGAAGCATCATATTTGATGTTTTATCATTTGAATAGTTAGCAGTTAAAGGTGCATTTGTGATCTTAAAGGTGCAACAAGAGATTTTGAGGCACCCAGATATTGCTGTCATAGTAGTAATTTCAAATAGATTAGACACTCAATAGATTTCTTACCTTGTATTAGGCTACAGAAATATCTTAGAAGAGAGAAAAATGGTGATTTTGATTTGCTTATATTTCAATGTAAAAGATAGGCTGAATTTTGTATTTGCTCCTATACGAAATTAGAAATTGCAAAATTGTTGTACCAAAGAAACATTTCTCAGCTTAATCCTTTCAGATGGGATTATTTTTGATGGAAAGCTTTACATCAGGGCAAAAATCAGTACTTTCGATTTTTAAAGGACACCTGATATGTGAAATCTCTCGTTGCACCTTTAACACCTTCATTTTTGATTAAAGGTGCACTTTGCTGATTCTATCACTTTCTGTTCTGTTTATGGTTCACTAAATATGTTTGAGAAAAGCTTACTAACAAATTTTCAGTCGATTCCAGGGATATAGCTATGTCGGTTGGCCATGACAGACACTTGCTCCCACCAACCGGCACAGGTCATTTGGGGGGTTGGCCGGCACTTTACTTCAGTGAAATGAAAATTACCACATAAATTGGCAAATAAACTCATAGTTTGTCCATAAGTGCCATTAAGTGTAGTAAATTTATAGATTTACAACCGGCACTCAGAGTAGCCTAGCTATAACCCTGGTTGATTCTAATCTTGTGTTTCGATGTTATGAGCTAATATTTGTATCAGAATGTCCCCCAGTCTAATGTCTTCTAATTTGTCCATTTATGGACAAAATCACTTTTTAAGAGGTACCCAAATGTTGCTTGGGTCAACAATGCAATGGCAATTGAGACTAACTATCTTTGATAATAATGACAATAATTTTGGTATAGTCTTTCACTTTTTCCAGGAGGCAGAAATACTGGAAACAAAATGCTTCACATGTAGCTCTATATTTATGCTATGAAAATTCAGAAGCATCATATTTGATGTTTTATCATTTGAATAGTTAGCAGTTAAAGGTGCATTTGTGATCTTAAAGGTGCAACAAGAGATTTTGAGGCACCCAAATATTGCTGTCATAGTAGTAATTTCAAATAGATTAGACACTCAATAGATTTCTTACCTTGTATTAGGCTACAGATATGTCTTAGAAGAGAGAAAAATGGTGATTTTCATTTGCTTATATTTCAATGTAAAAGATAGGCTGAATTTTGTATTTGCTCCTATACGAAATTAGAAATTGCAAAATTGTTGTACCAAAGAAACATTTCTCAGCTTAATCCTTTCAGATGGGATTATTTTTGATGGAAAGCTTTACATCAGGGCAAAAATCAGTACTTTCGATTTTTAAAGGACACCTGATATGTGAAATCTCTCGTTGCACCTTTAACACCTTCATTTTTGATTAAAGGTGCACTTTGCTGATTCTATCACTTTCTGTTCTGTTTATGGTTCACTATATGTTTTGAGAAAACTTACCTACAATTTTTCAGTCGATTCCCAGGGATATAGCTACGCAGCGGTCGGCCATGACCAGCACTTGCTCACCAACAGCACAGGTCATTTGGGAGTTTGCTGACCGGCACTTTACTTCATTGAAATTAAAATTACCACATAAGTGGCAAATAAACTCATAGTTTTGTCCATAAGTGCCATTAAGTGTTCGATCATTTGATAGATTTTCAGTTACAACCGGCACCCAGAGTAGCCTAGCTATAACCCCTGGTTGATTCTAATCTTGTGTTTCGATGTTATATCTAATATTTGTATCAGAATGTCCCCATCTATGCTTCTATTTGTCCCATTTAATGGACACAAATCAACAATTGTTTTCTAAGCAGGTAACCAAATGTTGCTTGGTCAACAATGCAAAGGCAATTGAGACCTAACATCTTTTGATAATAAGACAATAAATTGGTATAGTCTTTCACTTTTTCCAGGAGGCCAGTCTGCTTTGGTTTTGTTTTTGAGAATTTTCAAGTCCATCAACCTTTTTTTACAACCCATGCAAATTGAAAGTTTATTCACCAAATGATGGATGGATAGGCTGTTAGCTGTGATCCAGCTTCAGATCTTGTATTTAAGTTAAAGAGAGATAGCTTACTACCAAATGGTTTTTATCCACTGCAAGTGTGTCGATAGTTCCCTGTACTAGTAGAAAACCTAAAACATGTCCATCCTGAAACGAACTCACCATAGAACCCCCTCCTCAAATTAAATGCTTCTTTTCCACAATGAACTTGTATGACCCCATATTAGAAAAGTGAGATCCCGTCTGCCTATACCGGCCTGTACCAAATCTTTGTCACCACAACTACGCGCTATTGGGGTTTCGTGGTTTTAAGGGTTACCCGAGAACACGCGAAAAGGAACGAACGCAGATCTGTGCATATTACCGTGAAGCATCTCATCGAACGCAACCGCAGAGGTTGCGTAAAGATTTGCATGGCCAAGATCTAAAGGTGCGCGCTTTTGTCAAAATCCCTCCTCCGATCACATTGGTAATGGTTAGAGTGGGCATGGGTGGCCGTGGACCATAAAATAATTTCCCGAAGAATACAATCCACCTGTGGAGGAGAGGGGGGAGTAGGAGTAGGGGGAGCAGAGAGGCTCATTGTAATTTTTAATCTTTATGTTGTATGTGTATATGGGGAAAACACATTATTATGAAAAAATTTTCAATACTCCCTCCACATGTCACCAAAAACACCTGATTCATTTTTGAATTAAATCGGCTTCCGGTTGTTTGAATAGTTGTGCAAAATGTGAATTAAATTGGGCCGTGTTTCGCCACTTTGAAGACGTTCTGATAACAAATCTCAATTTGATAGAGTAAGTGTAAGTCAAGTGTAAGGTGTGTGTGTGTTGTGTATGGGTGTGTGTGGAGGGGGGTGTTTGTCGATCGGGTCATCCCCACCTTTAACTAATGAAACATGGATGTACAAGATCATTTCATCTATAGCCCACTTTGCCACAGAGCTTTTGAAGGATTTTTTTCCCAAAAATAATATCTTAATACAGAACCATCCCCCCACAGAGCAACACGTAAGGACGTACGCTTGATAATTAATTAATACAACCTTAAAACTTGGGGAAATGAACATGTATTTACATTTAGGAGCCACCCGTGCGTGTGTTTTATTTTTGTGAAGCAGTGTCTGTTTTAACGCAGAACAGCAATATTATTACCAATGCTATACACGCCCAGTGAAGAGCAAAATCGGGACATATATTGAAAATAAGTGGCTGACTATACGGTTTTAAACATCTATCTAATTTTCCGTAAAAACGTGAAATTTCGGGTCTTCCGTAATCCAATCAGTTTTTGTTTTTATACGTTGGAAACGGCTGTTTTACAAAGCGTTTTGTCCTTGATTTGGGAGTGTCACGGCTGTTAAAAGCTTCATGTAATTTGAAGATAATAATTAGTACCAGTCAGCAAAGTTTCACCTAACTTCCAATAAAATGGGTTTTTATCATGAGGGCCTTATTTTTGAAAAGAAACTCATCCTTAGAAGGTAGACCTACAGTGTAAAATTACCCGGAATTTATCGTCACATAGTATCAAGGCTATAGAAAACCGTATTTTGCGGGTATATGGAAATAGCTAATTGTATTTTGTTAAAATTTTTTTCAGGCGCTATTTGACTAAATTTGAAACTGTCGCTCTTATTCATTTTAAATAATGTCAATATCAATATACTATTGTGATTTCTAATCAAGTTTTACAGTAAAAATGTAAATTTTCACGGTATTATACAGTCATCCATTCTGTCACCACAATACGGTAATGCAAATTTTACAGGTTTTGACCAGGTAGATTTTTTACAACAAACTGTATAATTTTACGGGTACAAAAAAATTTCTACGTCGTGTGCGTCAGTGTTTTTGTTTTTAATTCTATTACACGTTCTCAAAACTCTGTCATACTTAACGTACATTACATTTTGTTTTTTGATTTCATCTTTTTTAACAAGATACTGACGCTTTTACCGTATTTTGTTGTCAGAATAACGTCCGTCTAATACTGAAAAATTTACAATTTTTTTTCAACGTGCATGTTCGCTAAATCCAATAACTTTTTCTATACTTGATGACTCAACTGCCGAGTGTTTTTTTGTGCTTCACCACGTTATAGAGGATTGCCTAACATAACTTAGTTTGTACTTTTTTTTCTTATATTACTTTCCCTATCCCAAACGTAAATTATCTCGGCCCGACTCCTTGACAAGAAGCCGCTGATTATAGAAAAGCATGTTTGACGACCCAGACTGAAGCCGGGTCGGGCCCTTGCACAATCACACGTCTCTACAGTGTGAAGTCTATATTCTTTGAGTTTAATAATTATCATAAAAATAACAATCGATGCTTTTGTCGCACTTCTATATATTCAATGATCAACTGTTAGAAATTTGTAATAACACCTACATGGGAAACATCATTTTTTCCTCAATCAGCTTCCTCTATCAAAGAAATGTAACCTCCAACAACCCCAAAAACTAAAAGGAATTACCCTGTCACAACTGGCCTCTAAGATCTACAACTCCATGCTGCTCAACAGAATCACTCCTCACCTAGATCCCATTCTCAGACGGAAACCAGAACGGTTTTCGCAAAGGCAGATCAACCTACCTCAGATACTTGCCCTCAAAGGATCATAGAAGAGTTGAGAAATTTCCAGAGAAAAGCTTGTCAAATTGTGTTTCGTATATTTTTCCAGGCTTTTGACAGTGTTAACAGGGTGTAAAATGCTGCATATTCCCGCCAACTACAGTGTCCCAGATGAGAAACTGTCACGGCAATTGCCATCCATGTATGATAACCCTATAGCTTTGTGCCGACCATGGATGGCCCACACAGGAGTTCCTACAAACTACTGGAATCCTCCCAAGGAGCTTGTTGTATAAGCGAAAAGGAGCTACTCTTGCTCCCGCGCTCTTCGTATCGGGTTTGATTACATCCTCAGACAGATTCTTGACTCATGAACGACCAAGGACGCCACCATCAAACCCAGCGTTCCAGACGTCACATGTGTTCAGCATCTCACAGACCTTGACTAGCAGAGGATCTAGCTTCTAAAGCTGATCTGATTGGTGGGGGCACAAGATCTACTAACATCACTGAGAATGCTGCAACAAAGTCTGCCTACATCTAAATGCCATGAAGACTGAATATATGACTGTCAATTAGGAAGACGATCATCACCCTATCTGCAACCATGGTAACCAACTCAAAGAGGTCAAGGACTTCAAGTATCCTGGGTCATATGTTGCCGACAGTA
Organism: Ophioderma brevispina; assembly: GCA_023653785.1. NCBI lineage: Eukaryota > Metazoa > Echinodermata > Ophiuroidea > Amphilepidida > Ophiodermatidae > Ophioderma > Ophioderma brevispina. The sequence continues at coordinate 13,248 of JAMKCH010041234.1, forward strand.
AGAAGGACCTTCCTGTACGCACAAGACAAGCTTGGAATGCCTGCAATAACTACACCACTTGTGGCAATCTGGTGGTCTCCAGTTCGGCCAAGCTGAAATTCCTTAGAGCCTGTGTGGAGAGTGTCCTGTTATATGGACCCGAGACCTGGACCGTGCGGGGAGAGCTGGCGGGCTGGGCTGGATGGCACCTGCACCTGGCTTCTTGTGCGAGTACAAACCCTATCCTGGCGTTGAGCACAAGACCCACACAGATATTATGGAGATGTCCCTCCCGTTTCATCTTCTGTTGCTCACGCCGTGCACTCTTTGCCGGGTCACTGTCATACGGCGATTGACCAAGTAGTCTCAGACGTCACCGGGAAGTTTTGGAAGTTACCATGCCAAACAGGGGTCGTCCGCCCCTTTAACTACTTGATGTGATTGCCTTCGTAGACATCCAGCCAGGATTCCATCTGAATCCCCAACCTAATGACAAACAGGAC
>JAMKCH010041235.1:0-34924 GCA_023653785.1 Ophioderma brevispina
GGAAATCTCTGAGTCGGCCTTTAAATAACATGTTATAGCATTTCAGAACTAATATAAAATTTAGTTTGTTAATCAGGTACGAGGGGAGCTAATTTAACCAAAAGAACCTCTTAGCTGGGTATAGTACAATTTACATGAGAAATATCAAATATGTGTCAAGATGTAACATGGGGACATAATGTCGCACCCATAGTGTCCTAGTTTTTTGTCTCATGCAATATTCTGTCCAAATTTTGGACTGACCCATATGGATCCCCAGCCTGTTTCAATGGGATAATTGTAGTATCTTGCATGAATTTATCTTGAAATTGGTAATGATGGATATGGTGTTTTGGGACCCTGACCAATGAGGAAGTGTGACCTAAATATTCATAAGGTCAAGAAAAATTCACATTTTACCACATTTCTTTTTCTTTTTTAAGGGTTTTTGATAACAATTTTTTTAAAACCTGATCAACATAAAAAGGAAAATTTGGCTGCCAAGCTGAAAAAAGGTGGTCTAAAATGCAAGAAAAAAAATTTGCATAGTGCTTAGCTTTTTTGACTAAGAATGTTTTTCTTTTTGGGCAGTGTATACATGTTCCGGTCAATGTGTTGACTAAGAAAGCCAGTTTGTTATTGGTTTTGTACATAACTACCTTGTTCACTTGTGTTTAGGGCACCTTACACTGTAATAACAGCAGCTAATGAAGAGAGTCCCCATAGTCCATATTATCAACTGGAAATTTGTCATATCTTTGTTTGATGCCATGCAGGTAACTTCCGGTCAGGTGTACACAATACCTAGCCTGTGCTACAGATTACAGTGTCACGAGTATGGCCTCAATTGGCACTGACTATACAATAACTGCACCTGAATTTGAAATGTTCAAGGCCCTAGTCCAAAAGAAAACAAACATGCAAGTCCAATATGCCTAGACTCAGTCTCAACTTTCTTGACTCAAATTACTGTCCCTTTTTTGTTTTTTATCAAGTTTTTACCAAATGTCCAAACAAACATTTAATACAAGGAAGTAAAACTGCTGGATAAGATTAACTAGAAAGTTGAAGCAGCGGTTGGAAATCATATAGCGAAAGTATTAAAGTACCAAAATATGATGGCAAGAGGGCCTGGTTCGAGACCGTGTATCTTTATTTAATTCTCCAAGCCTCTATATAAAATACAAAACTGTCAACAACAACCTGACTTGGGAAATAGCCACTGCCACTGATCTCTACAACAGTGGAAATTTACCCAGCTGGTGATGCAAGTAGTCTTGTATTAGGCTAATGAAAGTTGATTCCCAGTTTCCCGTTTCATTTTTTTCATGACTGAGTAGGGAATGTTTCATTATTCATTATTTTCAGATTTTCATTATTGATGCCAAGTTAACTGCAGTATGCTTTGTTTTGAGACACGAAACACATACTTATGACCAGGCTCAGAAAATAAACTTTGGTACACATAGTTCGAAGTGCTTTGATAAAGCACTTCTTTAGAAAATGATGTTTGCATACACACAGTTTCTTGAATACAATTTTGCCAACTACAGTACATGTACATGCAAACAAAGGAAAGCACGTAAGCCACCATGTTGTCTCTGGAGACATAGTTCACGCAGCATTTTTGCAAAGACTACCTAGTCAATCGATCAATCGGTGGTTTAATAGAAAACACACACGGAAGTTTAGGTAAGGAGCCGGGAACCAACGTAAATTGGTTATTGATCTTTAACAGGGGAAGAATTTAGTTGCAGAGTGCGAGAATCAGTCTTGATTCTCACAAATGAATTTTGCGGGAATCATCTAATTCACTACTGTGAGTTTACAAGAATCAACATTGATTCACGCAAATCAATTTACGAGAATCTTTGCGAGAATCGATTCTCGGATTCTCACCGAAATTCTAGCCCTGTCTTAGAAAATGGACATTTCTGATTCTTCTACCCCCCGTCATCGTAAACAGTGCTTAAAATGCATCATTCGTGAGTAAGATCACGTTAAAACAGTCGTTTTTGTCTTAAACAGTTGGAAAATATGAAATAATGAATTATTTGGAAATGGAAATAATGAATTATTTGATCGGCATTTCTTTCTGACCGGAGTCGGGAAACGGGAAACTGGGAATCAACTTTCATTAGCCTTATGCACCATTGTTTTAATGATGCCACAGGCAGATTTGACGCTTAGTCATACACTGTAAATGCCCTCAAGTTGATACTCAAGGTGATAAAAGAGCGAGTGTGGCCCACTGGTTAGGGTATTCGCCTTTGGTGCAGGAGATCCCCGGTTCGAGTTCCGGCAGGGCCACTTGCTGGGCTTTAGTTCGACTAAATTCTGGATTTGATTTGTATTGGCACTATTGATTAAAACTGGAATTCTGCTCTCTCCATGGTTCATTTGGACTTGGGCAAATGAACCATAAGAATACGCTGTCCTTGGAGCGAAGGAGGGCATTAACCCTCGTCTACCGAAGGGGGGGTGCCCCTTCAGGTTTTTTCCCCGGCTTGCTAAAACCCCCTTTTTTTGGTTCCAAATTATTTAATGTAATGTAAATTTTCTGCTCCTTTTCGTCCAAAAACAAACATCCACTGGGGTATGGGTAAGATACAGGGTGATCCCAAAGTGATGGATGGGGGGAACCACCTCCCCCCCCCCTTTGGGAGAGAAGTACAAACATGCCTAGCACAACACAGAAACATCACAGGCACTTGAATTTGGTACCAATAGATAGCTATGGTCCTCCTCTTTCCAGTGATACCAAAATGAGTACCAACATGCCTAGCATTACATCACAATGAGGTCATAAAGTTCGCATGGTAGCAAAATTGTCAATTTCCATAGACACACATAGGGAAAAATTCAATTTTTTGCCAAAAATGTTAGGAATATCCGATTTTCATTCGGTTTTTAGCTCTACTTGATGGGAAATGACTATTTTTATATAATTAGAGCATTTTAATGCTATAATAATGTTTTTGAGTCACTAAATATCAATTTTCCACCCTATATTCAGTATTTTCATACATTCCTCAACATATGACATCATAGTGATGTCATAATGGGGATGTTGGTACTTATTTTGATACCAATGGAAAGAAGAAACTCTAAGCTACCCTGTGGTACCAAATATACAGGAATCGGGTCTTCAGTAAGCTCAGGTAGACGAGGGTTAAGCCATTGGTCCCATGTACACGGAGATTCACGCCTGTTATCACAGCCAGTTGGGTGGAATAAATTGGAACTACTCCTGACAGGACAGATGGCTGATCAAAAATTGGTTTTGTGTGTGTTATTATTTCTGATCTTGGGGTAAAATGCTGTTATTTACACTTCCTATCCATATTAAGAATGAATCAAAATAGTTTAACACTACAGTCTTACACAGGCTTGGTTCATTATTAATGGGGGTTTGTAGTGAAAGTTTGTAAAAGAAAAAAGAAAACACCTAACCGATTGACTCAACTTCAAGAGCCTAGCCACCAAGCCCGTAGAATAGGGTTTTGTTTTTGTTGTTTGTCACTTAAAAGATTTTCATCATGCTTATAGTATAATTTCAAGATACACCTTCCACACCATGGGGATAAAAGGGAAGTCCTTTATGCTCTTGCTATCTTCACAATTTTAAAAATAAAGTAGGCTACTGCCGTGTTAGTCTTTACACTATTTAGGTCACCATTTTTTGATCGGCAGCAGAGTCTGAAGGCAAAGTATAATCTCCCTCCCTTGTGAGATTCACTCCTGATGTCTTGGCTGGCCAATACCCTCTGTCAGCACCTTAAATATTCTCAGGTGTGCTGAATCCTAACATTGTTAAAGTACAAGTGTCCCCCTGACAGTTTCAATCAGCACGCAAGCATCAGTTCATAGTGATTTCATGCATGGATCGTGGTTTGGTCCGAATCAACGACTGGGACGGCTAGCGATGCCTGACGTGTCTGTGGTCCTACTGGCTGGCGCATGGCTGGTCAGTCAGTTGGGAACCATTACTTGTTTCATTAGATCCCCCACCAAATCTAATGACAAACTTGTTTGCTCATGTAACGGAAGAAAGTTACCATAAAAAGAGGGAAAGCAAAATTAATAATGCGGATGCAGTGAGTGTGACATGGCCTCAATTGAGTTGGTGTTTCGTGCGTGTTGATATTGTCAACAGTACTGTATACCACAAGGGTTTCTTGTACATAGGCTTGGTCACTTGGTGAACAAATGATAACTATGTCGAAGACAAATAATTAACTTGTAGTTTTTGAGAGATATTTGTAAACAAATTATAATTGGAGACTATGTTTTCAAAAATGCGACAGAACTACCAAATTAATGAAAATTTGGCTGAAATGCAAGATGGCAGTTGTGAGGTATATTGTTTTCAGGTGCTTACAAAAATAGAAGAAGACAATTAATTGGTAGACAAACCATTCGCATGTTTAATATGAACGATAATTGGATAAGGATAACTTTAAGAATCTAAAAATTTGTCTTTGATTTCGAAATCCACAAAATCTAGGAAGATTGATCAAAAATCCAAAATGCAGGATATGTAATAAATGATAGGGCTGAACCATGTGATACCCATTTTCAGTGAGTTTGATGAGTTTGTGGCAAGTGCATCCTTGAGGAAAACCCTCAACAGATTCTGGAATTGGATTGCAATTTTCAGCAAGGATAATATCTTGAAGTTGAAATGTGGTCCAGTCCCTGTACCCTCTCACCCATCTTGGACTCGACTGGCACCAGTGTTCAACTAGCCTTGTTCAAGGCGCTCTACCAACTTCATTTATTGGTTCACATGTTTGATATAAATAATGTCATCATATAAGGAGTGGAGCATATCCCTCTCCCTAAAACTAAAAATATGGTGAGAATTCACTCTATTAAACACCTAATTTGAGGTCTCCAATTTCACCTGGCCAATGTTCCATGCTTCCACTAGCGAGTTTAATAAGTTCAACTCAGTCGCTGTGAGTAGCACAACCACTGCACCTGACCACAACAGGTGTTTGTGGTTTTATACCTAGACTAGTAGGATCCTGGATCTAGCCAGTATGCACAACAGACCATCAGGCAGTGTACCAATTTTTTTTTTTTGTTTATTTAATCTTGTAGCCCTAAAAATGCTAAAGTACTGATTTCAAACCTGAAAACACAATCTCCTGGAGCACAATTTCGGGCCAAAATCTCATAGAAGCGGGGAACTTACCCCCTACTTTTTTGAAGCAAATTAAAAGTGATCCATTTCAATGCAAAGAAGAAAAATCAGACCACATCACCCTCTCAAAATGTTCTTCCCCATATTGCTACAGCACATTGGTTGAAGTGCTGATGATCAAGCCCTTACCTGTCACTCAAATGTGAAAATTTTGTGGTTGCTGCATTTACGCTTGCATACTTTAAATCCTACCAATCATGGTGGCGTATGTACTTTGCATTTAAATTTTGCCAAGTCCCTGTCATTTCCCCTGTATTGTTTATTCAAAACCTATGTATCAAAGCCTATGTATCATCTAAAAACAGATTAAGACCATGCCGGGACACAAATCAGAAATACTGAAAGTTTCTAAGTTGAAGGTACTCAAGCCTAAATGAACAAGAAAATTGAAAGTTTCTGAGGTGGTGTATCTGTCGTGTGCTCATCAATGCACATAGAGGGAGCCACACGATCAAGGAACACTTGTTAGGTGAAACTTAAGCTTGTCGTCACCTATCTATAAAACGTGTTGCCACAACACGCAAGGGATTTGTTTGATATACTCACTGATCTGTACAAGATTGGTTTAAAATGGGGATTGGGGCAACTGATAGAGAACAAGAAAAGGGGCAAAGGTGTAGGAGAAGCTGTTTGTAGAAGTTGGAGAAGAGGATAATAAGTGAGACCCAACATTCAGTATGGATTTTGTGAACTAAAAGATTTTAGTGACTTGTTTCATTTTAAACTTGAGCAGATTTCTAGAATTATGGGTTTTGGGACAGATTTTTGGTGTTAGAATTAGCACCTTAATGTTTGCAGTAGGGAGAGGGTTAATGAAATTGGTAATGCAGTGGTAATGACATTTTCTCTTGAAAGGAATGTGAATCTGACAGACTATTTTGGTGTTTTGGGAGATTCAGATTATGCTGCCATTGAGGCTTATAGTGCTCTGTGACAAAGGTGTTTAGATTGTATTGGAGATTAGAATTATGGCACCATTAGTGCTTTGGTATAAGATTGGCCAGATTATAAGACTTCATTATGGTGTCATGCTTTGTGATGAAGGTGTATGGGATTTTCACACCACTAAATAGATCTGGTCTAGGGCACCCTCCTGGCCGAAAAGTGTTTTTGGGCAAAATGGTACAAAAAGTGACGTCTAAGTTCAAATTGAAAATAAGTATAAACTGGAACTTCCTGGCCATATTTTTTGTTAGAAATTATTTTAAAGGTAAAAATCAGCAAATATCAAGACAAAAAGGGTGTGTGAGCTTACTACTGAGTAATTACAGTACTAATTTTTCACCCATCCCATAGGAATAATTTTGACTATAAGCCACAGTTCAGAGGGGGATCGAACTCATCGTTTCTTCATGCTTCAGTAGTTCGAAACCTCCGTGGTCAACTTATGATTTTTTTTTTCTCTTGCCTGAATGGGATGCAAGGCTAGCATTCCCAAGTAATGCATACTTAAAGCAACTGAGTCGCTTTGTTAATGAGAAATTTACGTTTTTTAATTAGGGCCATTTTGTACAAACCCATGGGCACTTTATTTGGTGGTGTGAAATATGGGGGACATTCAGGTATAAGTGTCATGGAAGTCATTAACTTTGTGACAAAGGTTGGCACTATAGTGTTTGTGGATTCATTTTATACACCATTGAGATGTTGTGGCCGTTAAAGACAAGTGTTCTTGATAGAGTACTTTCGGGAATTTAATTTTATAATCCAGAGAGGTTGTGATACTTTGAAAGAGTTCTGATGTTTAAGTGTATTTATTTGTATAACTCAAGTTTGTGTGCTTTACAAGAGTTCTGATATAGGATTTTGTTGATTCCATTTTAGAACCAGAGAGATTTGTTGTGCTTTACCCAGAGTCTCTGATATAGGATTGTGGTGGATTCATTTTATACCACAGAGGGATGGCTGTGCTTTACAAGAGATCTGATATAGGATTTTGGTGGATTCATTTTATAACACATAAGATTGTGTGCTTTACAAGAGCTCAGATATAGGATTTTGGTGGACTCAATTATAACACCACAAGAGATGTGTGCTTACAAGAGCTCTGATTAGGTTTTTGGTGGATTTCTTTTATACCATAGAGATTGTGTGCTTTACAAGAGCTCTGATATAGGATTTTGGTGGATTCATTTATAAACACGCGAAGTGTGTGCTTTACAAGAGTTACTGATATAGGATTTGGTGATTCATTTTATAACCACAGACGAGATTATGTGCTTATAGAGCTCTGATATAGGATTTTGGTGGATTCATTTTATAACACCAGAGAGATTGTTGCTGTACAGAGCTCTGATATGGATTTTGGTGGATTCATTTTAAAACAGAGAGATTGTGTGCTTTACAAGAGCTCTGATATAGGATTTTGGGGATTCATTTTAAACACGAGCGATTGTGTGCTTTACAAGAGTTCTGATATAGGATTGGGTGGATTCATTTTATAACACAGAGAGATTGTGTGCTTTACAAGAGATCTGATCAGGTGACTTGTTTTGCAAACCAGTGAGATTATGTTCTTTTGGGAAAAGGTTTCTGATATAGTAAGTGGAGTCATTTTATAATACCAGAGGTTGCATGCTTTATAACAAGAGATTTGTAAGTGTTCCAGGGGAATCATTTATAAAACATCCATGGGATTCTGTGTTTTGACAAGTTAAGGGTTGCAATATTTAGCTGATTCATTTTAACACAATGAGATGCTGTGCATTAACAAATTTTCTGATAGAGATTTAGGTGGATTTATCCCTCTGGCTTAAAAAGCCGGGGGATATTGCCAACAGCAGATTCCTTTGTCTGTGTGTCTGTCTGTATGTGGTTCCATTTTGGTGTGGTTGATGTTTTTATGGTAGTTTGTGTGCACTTTATTCCATGAAAGTCTTTATGTAAGTAGTATTACCCCAAAAAACGAATCTTATGCCGTTTCGAATTGTGTGGCATGCGTGTATGGGCCTCGTCTTGTATCGAAGGTTGTGGGTTCGATTCCCACTTCTGACATATGAAAATGTTAATTATTGGTCCCCCCACCACTATGTTGGCGCAGGGGGACTATAGAACTGCTCTCCGCCGTTTGGCGTGTTTGTGTGTGTGTCCCACGCTATATATCTGGATCTAAGCAAGTGTTGGGTCCATCTCATCGCAACATAGATGTATCTCGAGTACTCGCTGGGTGGGATCGCGGGGAAGTGGTCAGGTCAAAGTTAATGAGGTCACAAATGTGTAAAAATAGGGTTAAATTGCTCAAAACCACCTTGTCAACACCATATCTTTTAATCTAAGCAAGTAATGGGTGTCCATCTTTGTCACCATATATGTCACTTAAGTAGGCGGCAGATGATTTCAGAGATGGTCAGGTCCATGGGTCAAAGGTCAAATGGTCAAAATTGCTTTCAACCTTGTCAATTGTGTAAATATGAAACTTGGTGGGGGTGCGGTCACTATTCAGTGCCGAAAATTTGAAGGTCGTTTCAGGGTCATGCGGGGTCATTCACGGTCAAATCCCTCACCATTTGGTAAGAGTATGAAACTTGGTGGGTGCGGTCAATATGCATGCCGAAAGTTTTACGGTCTTTTCCCAAAGGTCACGCGGGGTCATCCACGGTCAAATCACACTATGCAAGGTTGTATGGTCATGAAACCTGGTGGGTACAGGCCAATTTTTGCCAATTTTTTTCAAGTCATTTCTGGGTCATCTGGATCACTGCAAATGGTTGTATGTTCTGAACTTGATGTGTGTGGTCAAATTCAGTGCTGAAAATTTTGAAGGTCATTTCAAGGTTCATGGGGGGCCATCCAAGTCAAACAACTAACATGGTTGTATGGACCGTCATGGAACTTGGTGGTGTAGTCAACATTGATACCGAGAATTTTCAATGTCATCTGGGCCCTCCAAGTATTATCATCACAATCCCCCGTGATCTTAAGTGATGTTTCTTTTCCTCCGTTTAAACTATAACTAAACCAGCGAGAAAGCCGGGGACCTTTGTGGTCGAGACCGCCTTGTTATTTAGACTTGAGATTGAAATGGCAACTTCAGAGTCGTCGATTGCAATTTGAAATGGACGTGTAGGGTTACCTGGTCGGCCCCTAAACACTTGTTTTTTGTCTCGCCTGAACTTTGTTCGGCAGAGCCCCCAGTATCACTTTTCTGTCTGTCGGCTGTCTGGCTGTCTTCTGTCTGTCTGTCATGTGTCCTCCACGGCGTCCGTTGTTTCCCATGCTTGTGTAACGATTTAACTGAGTTCCGTCCTGGCTTGATGATAACTTGGTTGAAAGAAACGGGTCCACGAGTTCTCGACCCGATTTAGATTTTTGGGCGTAAAATTGCTAATTAAGTATCCAATTTTACATACGTAACGAAAATTCCCGCACGGCTTGTTTAAAATTTTATTGGAGTTCCCATAAGGCGTATGATTATGTAACTGGGTGGAAGGGGTGTGGGGTTTTGTGGGCTGTTGGGGAGGGGGTGGGGTTGTTTCGGGGTGTTTGGGGGAAGGGGGTGGGGTGTTGCGGGGTGTTGGGGGGTAGGGGGTGTGTGTTGCGGGGTTGTTTGGAGGGTGTTGGAGGGTGTTGGGGTTTGCGGGTGTGGGAGGGGGTGGGGTGTTGCGGGGTGTTGGGGAGGGGGGTGGGGTGTTGCTGCGGTGTTGAGTGAGGATGGGGTGGGGTGTTGCGGGGGTGGGGAGGGGGTGGGGTGTTTCCGCTTTTCGGGGTGTTGGGGAGGGATGGGGTGTTTGCGCGGGGTGTTGGGGAGGTGTTGGGGGGTTGTTGCGGTGTTGGGGCGGGGGTGGGAGTGTTGCAGGGTTTTTGGTGAGGGGGTGGTGTGTTTGTGAGGTGTTGGGGGAGGGGATGGGTTTGAGGGGTGGGGTGTTTGGTGAGGGGGTGGGGTTTTTCCAAAGGGTTGTTTCGGTGTGTTGTGAGGGGGTTGGGTTTGTGTTGTGGCGTGTTGTTGGGGTGGGATGTTTAGGTGGTTGGGGAGGGGGTGGGTGTTTGGGAGGGTGTTGCGGAGGGGTGGGTGTTGCGGGGTGTTTGGGGGAGGGGGTGTGGGTGTGTTTGGGAGGGTGGGGTGTTGCTGGGAGGTGGGGTGTTTTGGGGTGTTTTGGGTTGTTCGGGGTGTTTGGGAAGGGGATGGTGTGTTGCGGGGTATTGGGGTGGTTGCGGTGTTGGGGAGGTGGTGTGGGGTGTTGCCGGGTGTTTGGGGAGGAGGTGGGTGTTGGGCGGGGTGTTGGGAGGGGAGGGGGTGGGGTGTTGTGAGGTGTTGCGGAGGGGATTGGGTGTTGAGGGGTGGGTGTTGGGGAGAGTGCTTGTGAGGGGTTTTGGAGAGGGGTAGGGTGGGGTGTTGCGGGTGTTGGGGAGGGGGTGGGGTGTTTGTCGGGTGTGGGTGAGGGGGGCCCCCCCCTTGTTTTTTTTGCCGGGTGTTGTGTAGTGGATTGGGCTTGTTGCGGGGTGTTGGGTGTTGCAGGTTTTTGGGGTGTTGGGTAGAGGATTGGGGTGTTTCGTGGTGTTGGGGAGGGGGTGGGGTGTTTGTGAGGTGTTGGGGGGGAGGGATGGGTTTTGAGGGTGGGGTGTTTGGGGATGGGGTGGATGTTGCCGGGTGTTGGGGAGGGGTGGGTGTGTGCGGGGTGTTGGGGAGGGGGTGGGGTGGTTGTGGTGGGTTTGTGGGTGTTGGGGGTGGTTGGGGTAGAGGATGGGGTGGTTTGCGGGGTTTTTGGGGGGGGTGTGGGGGTGTTGGGGTGTTGGGTATCATGATTTTGTGGTTGGCGGGGTGTTGGTAGTGTATGGGTTTGTTTGTGATGGGGTTTGGTTTGGGTTATGGTGTGTGGGGTTGTTTCTTTTTTTGTTTGTAGTGTTGGTTTTGGTTTTTAGGGGGTTGTTGGTAGTGGAATGTTTCGGTTCTTTTTTCTTTCTGTTTTTTTGTCGTGTTGTTTGTGTGTTTATGGGTTTTTTTGGTCTTTTGTTGTGTGTTGCTTGGTTTTTTTAGTTGATTGGGTGTGCGGGGTGTTGGAAGAAGGTGGGGTGTTGCGGGGTGTGGGAATGGGGTGGGTCTGTTGCGAGGTTTGGGGGGGTTGGGGTGTGTGCGGGTGTTGGGGAGGGGTGTGGTGTTTTGGTGGGAGGGGGTGGGGTGTTGCTGGTCTGTTGTGGAGGGGTGGGGTGAGTGTTGCAGAGTGTTGGGTGGGGTGGGATGATTCGGGGTGTTGGGAGGGTGTGTCATGTTGTTGGGATTGTTGGGAGGGGTGGGGTGTTTTTTTGTGGGGTGTTAAAGGATGGGGGTTGGTGTTGGGGATGGGGATATCTGCAATCCTCCACTGTATGTATCTGCTTGCACAACTTTTTTGGGAACACCTTCTATTCATATACAATTGCAATCTTGTCTGCTGCTCTTTGTCTTACAAAGCTATGCGCAAAGCAGGCGAGACTTGTGGTTCGAGAACAGCCTTGTTTGCTTGATAAAATCACACTGAAGCATAGATTTGTTGGTGGTTTTAATAAAGCAGATCTAATGTACTGTCCAAGTGTTGAAAAATGAATGAAGAAATCGACTGAAAAATAGGACAGATATACACATTTTTGTAAACACACCTCTTTTTTCACCCATTCCAGTGGGATTTATACAGTTAAGAAGCAGATATTGCGTTAATGTATGATATACTGGGGTAATAGCATTATGAAAGTACCAATGACCCCCGCTATCCTGTTTAATTGATCTATGAATAGCCATAATCCTCCTTTATTGATCTCAAAAAGAATTGAATGTTCACACACAATCTCACCCAATTAAGCCTTATGTGTAAATGAAAAGGGTGTTCAACACTACTACTGTAATCCGTATATCATATAAGTATATCCAATAAAGGGACTAAATCTTAGCAATATCCTAAACCCCATCCTAAACAATGGGAAGATCTTGTTTTTCTTTTCTTGCTCTGCAACAGGAATTGCTGTTTGGATTGTCATATCACTTTGCACATTGGTATAAATAGATTCATTGATTAAATCCGTAGTTTTGTGAAATATACAAGAAAATGTAACATTTTGTTAAGTTGCCAAAGCATCATGAATATTGTACAATTCTCACACACACAAGTGTATATGTGTGTAAATCCCATAGGAATGGAGAAGAAAGAAAGGGTGTGCTTACAAAACCCGCTATATCTAGCATATTTTTCAGGTCAGTTTCTTTCATTTTTTCACACATGAAAGTATATAGATGTGGTTTATAAAACATACAAGCTATGATATAGTGATTAAGGTCAAATCATCTTTAATCCTTTTCACATAGTAGTGTACACTGGAGTGATTCAATTTGCCATGATGGGTTTTGGATTCAAATTAATATAACACAGCACGAAGACGATATATCCAAAGGCACAGAATGGTGGTCATTTGAAGATTCATTATAGAATAAGTCCCCAGGGGGACTTTGGTTTGTGATGTTATAGGGCCATACTTCTAAAAATACAGAATTAGCACAAAAATACCAAAATTAATGTGACATTTTGCCACCAAAAAAAAAAAAAAAAAAATCTGCCATTTTTATGGCACTTTTACTTTTGAGCCATGATCTGCTGCTCATCTGCACATGCAAAGTTTTGACAATACCAACATAAAGTTAGAAAAAAAGGAATAGTTTTTGCACCAAGAGTGCTAGGTATCCTTGTATCGTCAGTCAGTGTGTCCAAATTGTCAGTCGTGGTGTCACATTGTTCCGTCAGTGGTGTCCAAATTGTTATCAGGTGGTGTCCAAATTTTCAGTCCAGTGGTGGCCAAATTGTCAGTCGTGGTGTCCAAATTGTCGTCTTGGTGTCCAAATTGGTCAGTCCAGTGTGTCCAAATTGTCAGGTCCGTGTAGTCCAAATTTTCAGTCAGTGTTTTCCAAAATTCATTCAGCAATATTCGATATGTTTACACTATAAATTAGTGTGATTAATTGGTCTTAAAGTGCTTGTTCTGATTGTCTTTGTTGGGACCCCCCTGATTTGACCAAAGTATTATCAAATTTTATATCAGATGAAAGGAGCCATATTTTTCTCATTGTCCTCCTGAATTTCCGCTTCAAATCCATTTCTTCCCAGATACTGACAAAAAACTGCCGTTTTAATGGTTACCAGCAATATTGTCACAGTAGTGAATAGGGCATTGCACTGTGCATGATCACGTCTAGCATAAAAAAACCGCAAGTTTGTTTCCCACGAATTGGAGGTCAGTACATACACGTGTCAGGGCTCCCATATCAAGTAGAGGACAAAATACATATCACTCACCTTTAAAATGTATAAAATAATCTTTTTAACAATCATAACAGCAACCTACTGACAGTGGTATATTTGTCAAGTTTTAATCATAATTACCACTTTTACAGAATTCACGAACTATAATCACATACATGAGTCCCATGATCAAATGATGTAATCTGTAAGAAGGATTAGTGATTTGAAGGTAAACGTATTTTTAAGTTTTTGACCTTTGACCTCTAAACCATGGGTCAGTGATGAAGTCATGATTGACTTTTATTGAACCGCTCAGCAATCATATAAGATGCGCTAAACAATTTTCTATTTGACCTTATTTTTAAATTTTTTACAACCCAGTATAGTTTGACCCTCGGTGACCCCAGATCACCCCATATTGACCTCTTGCACCCATAACTTTTGTATAGGGGCTCAAGCTAATTCTTATTCATGACTCACACGACCAGGTTGCTTAATCTGTAGTAGGAGTAGTGATTGAGTGTAACTCAGTTGAAGTATTTTTGACCTTTGACCCCAACTAAAAAACCAACAACAGGGGTCAAGTGATGAAGTCATGATTGACTTTTTTGTAGTGTTGACAGTCCTACAAATGACAGTAAGTTTTGAGATTTGAGCTAATTCTAGATTTTTTGCAGTTTTGTTGACCTCTGTGACCCTATCGTTGACCGTTGAACAGACAAACCAATCTGGTCATGTCAAAGGAAAGTTGTGTGTATGTTACTTGCCACTAGTTTTGGGCAATATGACATGTTGCAATGTCTGAGATATTAGCATGTGGACAGGAAGGAGGAAGAAGAAGAAAGAACTAAGATCTGGAACCGATCTGAGCACAGTCTAGGTATGACCTTTTGACCCTAAATAACCTTTGATCTCGAAAATATTCCTAGACATTTTTTTCATATAAAGGATACTTCAATGTCAGCTCATCGGAGCATTTTGAAAATTTGACCTTTGACCTCAAAATATTTTCAACATGCTTGGAATATCATCAGGATCCGTCCAGTCAATTTCAATTCAGCTTAATCAGAAGTAGTTTTCCAAATTTGACCTATTGACCTTTTGAACCCTGCAAAATCGTTTCACAGGTTTTAGAATTCATAAGGATCATTTCAGTACAATTTCAGCTCAATTGACCTTTTTGGAAAAATTTGGACCATTTGACCTCTTAATGACCCTGACCTCGAAAATGTTTTCATCATGTTTATACGCTGACCAGCTCGAAGTATGAAGTACGACGCGTGCGTATACATTGAACCGACTTTCAGCGCTCGCGTAGGTAAGCACAAGCGCACTGCAACTGAAGGTGGGCACTGGACGTACTCGTCGGGCGTCGCCACTTCATACTTCAGACTAGACAAAGTATAGAATGTCATCAGGATCATGTCAGTCAAATTCAGCTTAATCGGAGCAGTTTGAAAATTTTTACCTTTACCCTATTGACTTTGACCTCGAAAATATTTTCAACCTGTTTTAGAATGTCATAAGGATCATTCAGTAAAATTTCAGCTCATTGGAGCATTTGAAATGACTTTGACCCCGGTATGACCCGTCATTGACGATATGGAATTTATAACATGCATCGTGTAGGTAGCATCAATCTACACCTGCCCTATGTAGATTATGAATTTTTTGAAGATATTTTTACTCTCATGCCGGAAATGCCCCTTTTAATACATTTGATCGTCTGCCGGGCATAACTTTATGAAGGGTCCCGATCTGCTTCATATCCATCGGTCCTGTTACCATGCAACATACTAGGTAGGAGGAGTAGCATATTGGTGGTGAATCAACATTTTGGCTCCTGTGACCTTGACGTGACCTTTGACCCAAACAAGTCGGGGTCACATACGGGGGAGGGTAGTGGTCATTGATGTGGTGTCCAAGTCCGGTAAATTGATTGAAGTATGTGGCAGAACGAGCAATTTGAAGTTTGACCGGAAGTGACAGAAAGAAAGAAGAAAGAAACCTTACAGATACAAAGCACAGTCGAGCCCTCGAACTGTTGCAAAGAAAGAAAGAAAGAGAGAGAGAGAGACACACAACAACACACATGGGAGACAGATCTGAATTTACAAGACGGCGGTATTGGGAATGGATGGTGATCCCGTAAGACCCTGAGGGTGACTTGACCCTTGCCCCCTTGTAACTTCAACCAATATGTCACAAATGTCATTAAATGTATTTTAGTGTTAAAAACTGTACAAGGATCATATTATTGAGTTTCAACTCACTCCAAGCATGTCAGGGAATTGACCTTTTCACCCCATAACGTGACCCCCTGGGTCACGATGGAGTTAACTGTACTTGTTCTGTATATATGCCACAAGGATTATCCCCTGACAAATTCAGCTCAATCGGAGCTGGTTTGTAGATTTTGACCTTTGACCTTGAACTTGACCTTTGGGGTCGAGACTATCATAGACTTCCTTTTTACCATAATGTTACATCACTTGCAGCAATAACAGGCTTTATCTGTCTTCTATAGGCTGAGATTTAGCCAATTTGTCTTTTGGCAAAATTTGACCATTGACCCCCTTATGACCTTTGACCCCACTATAAAAAAACCTCATGACACAACAAAAATGCCCATTGTCTATTTTGAAGATTTTTGAAGATTTTTCACATTATGACCGAAGTGCCCCCTTAAAGACCCCAAATTGACCTCTCCACCCATAACTTTTTTGAAGGGTCTTAAGTTGCTTCACATGCATGAGTCATGTTTTACATGCACTGTAAACTGTCGAAATACAGTTTTTCAAGAAAATCACACTTTTGACCCTGTGACCCCTAGATGACCCCAACAGGGTCAACGTCATATACATAAATGAACGACTCAGCTGTCATTTGATACAATCTGGTTCATACGATAAACCATGTCTGAGCTAGACGCTAATTGCGTGTGCCAGAAAGAAAAGAAGAACTACTAGAGGCAAATGGTGCTCGAAGAGCACGAACCTAGCCAGTGGGGATCAAATGACCTTTGACCCCTACCGAGCACAAATGTTTTGAAGAGTCTGAAGCTGCTTCATATGCTGGGTCACGTGACTATGGTACCTTGCGCATGACAGATATTAATTTTTGAAGATTTTTCACATTAAGATCGGAAGTTCCCCTTTAATGACCTTTGACCCCCATGCTGAGCAGAGAATCAGGAAAAAAAAAAAAAAAAAAGAAAAAAAAAAAAAAAAAAAAAAAAACACTTTTGGTGAGGGTCTCACGCTGCTTCATATGCATGAGTCAACTGACCATGCTTACCTTGCAAATGACAATATGAATTTTTGAAGATTTTTCACATTAAGACCGGAGTGCCCCTTTAATGACCTTTGACCCCCCTTTGAGCACATCTTTGTATGAAGGGTCTCAAGCTGCTTCATATGCATGAGTCACGTGACCATGCTACCGTGCATATAGCAAATATGAATTTTTTGATTCAGACCGAGTATCCCTTTAATGACCCCTTAATGACCTTCGACCAAAATTCCCTCTGTACACCCCATAGGGCCTGGGTCAGCGGTTCTTCTCATCCTTGTGTTATACAATTGATTTGTGGAACAAGAAGGAATTGATCAATTTTGACGAATGCCCCTTTAATCGGCCTATATGACCTTTGCCCCAAATCTTCGTATCACCCCTTAGAGTCTGGGGTCAGTGGGTTCTTCTGATAACATCTGTTGAGTAGGGCACTTATTCTGTGGCAGAAAAAGGCTTTTATAGAGTTCCGTAAATTTTCAAGAATGCCCCTTTAATTGCCCACGTGACCTTGACCCAATCTGTGTAACACCCTAAGGGGCCTGAGTCCGTGGTTCTTCTGACAATTTTCGTGGCAATCGGTTAAACCGTTTGGTACGAGTAGCATTTTGAATGTTTGCGTCGGAAGGAAGAAAGAAAGAACTAGACCTGGGACAGATCTAATTTACAAGACGGCCGTAATGGGAATGATGTTATCCCCTTAATACCCCTTGAGGTGACTTTGACCTTTACCCCCGTAACTTCACCATATTCACAAATGTCATTAATTGTATTTTTTATGTGTTAAAAACTTTACAAGTGATCCATATTATTGAGTTTCAACTCAATCCAAGCATGTCAGGGATTTGACCTTTTCACCCCTATAAGGTGACCCCTGGGTCACGGATGGGGTCAACTGTACTGGTTCTGTATTTATGATGCCACAGGATTAGCCCTGACAAATTTCAGCTCAATCGAGCATGTTTGTAGATTTTTACCTTGCCCTTGAACTTTGACCTTTGGGGTCGAGACCATCATAGACTTCTTTTACCATTAATGTTACATCACTGCAGCAATAACAGGCTTTATCTGTCCTCTAAAGGCTGAGATATAGCCAATTGGTCTTATTTTTGCATTTTTTGGCATAATTGACCTTTAGACTTCCTTAATGCCCCTTTGTCCCTGTATAAAAAAAACTTCCGTGTACATCACAAAAATGCATTGTTTCAATGCAAAATACAAAAATTCTTCGTATGCTTAGTTAGATAAAATTCTTGAGAATGTTTACTTAAACCGGAAATGACCTTAATGAACTTTGCCTCCAAAATAAAATACCTGCTACACCAGGTGAACCTGAACCTGCAAACCCCTCAAGTTCCGTCACGGTACTATGTTTGGGTTTTGATATAAAAAAAAAATTGAAAATTTTTGAATATTTTGGTTTTGTGACCGGAAATGACACCTTAATGACCTTTGATCCTGAAATTGTGGACAACCTGAAGACGCCCTGCCTGGTAACAATGCATTGCGCTATACGTCACTCTGTTACGTAATTTGTAGGACAGCGATTTTTTGAATTTTTCACATTTTTGGCTTTCAAACCGAAATGACCCCTTAATGACCTTTGACTCCTTATCCCGGAACACCTATATGCAGCAGGTCAGTGGTTCCTCTGAACCCGTTTTGGGTTATTTTTACAAATTACACTCAATCCAGCATGTCAGGGATTTGACCTTTGCACCTGTATAACGTTACCCCTGGGTCACGAATAGGGTCAACTGGTAATTTTTCTGTATTGCCGATAACCAAGGAGTATTCCTGTCAAATTTCAGTCAATCGGAGCTTGTTGTAAATTTGACTTGACCTTGAACTTTGACCTGACTTTGACCTTTGGGGTCGAGACTATCTGACGCTCTTCTCCTATTAATGTTTACATCACTGTAGTAATAACGGCTTTATCTGTCCTCTATAGCTGAGATAAATCCAATTTGGTCCTTTATTTTTAACATTTTTTTTTTTGCAAAATTGACCTTTTGACCCCCTTAAGACGCTTTTGGTTCCGGTATAAAAAAAAAAACCTCGTGTACACAACAAAAATGCATTGTCCCATGCAAATAAAATTCTACTATGCTTAGTTCTGGAAAAAAATTCTTGAAATATTACATTAAAACCGGAAATTACCTTAAATGACCTTTGACTCCAAAATAAAAATCCCTTGCTTACACCAGGTAACAGGAAAGCAATATCGCAAGTTAGTCACTGTACTATGTTTGGGTTTTGAGCTAAACATTTTTGAATGTTTAAAAAAACAATATTTTTGGTTTTTTGACCGAATTTCCCACTTAATGACCTTTGACACCATGCCGAGCACACGTTTGTGAATGGTCTTAATCTGCTTTCATATGTATGAGTGCACGTGACCATGCAACGTGCATATACAGATAGCTATTTTTAAGATTTTTTAAAGATTTTTCACATTCATACCGGGAAGTACTCCCTTAATGACCCCAGATTGACTTGTTCAACCCATACTTTTGTGAAGGTCTCAAACTGCTAGCTCCACATGCTGAGTCACTTTACCATTCAATGTAAACTGTATGAGGAGATACAGTTTTAAAAAATCACACTTTTGACCCTGTGACCCCTAGATGACCCAACAGGGTTCGTATTCATATACATAAATGGGAAGACTCAGTTGTCCATTTGGTGGGCATCTAGTTAGAATACGTCAACCCATGTCTGAGCTAGACGCATATGACGTGTTGCCAGAAAGAAGAAGAATCAGAAGACAGAACCCATCAAAAACAGAACAATATGGCTGAAGGCCGTCTTGTAACTAGACTTAGTGCTCTGTGCAAGAGCATGTTAAGTTAGGGCGTGGCAGATTAACCCTAGATGACCCCAAATTGACCTCTCAACCCATTACTTTTGTAAATCCTCAAGTCAATTGCATAAGTCACAACATCATGTTGACATCTGTAGGAGTGTGATTTGAAATGTAACTTAATTTTGGGAAGTATTCCGACCTTTGACCCCTAACGCATGGGTCAAGTGATGAAGTCATGATTGACTTTTATTGATCTCTCATCAAGTCCTATGAGATGGGCGAAACAGATTTTATATTTGACCTAATTTTAAATTCACACAGTAAATTGTTTGAACCCTTGTGACTCTAGATGACCCCATATTGA
Source organism: Ophioderma brevispina (assembly GCA_023653785.1). Classification (NCBI taxonomy): domain Eukaryota; kingdom Metazoa; phylum Echinodermata; class Ophiuroidea; order Amphilepidida; family Ophiodermatidae; genus Ophioderma; species Ophioderma brevispina. Next base: position 19,851 of record JAMKCH010041235.1, read on the forward strand.
CTCTTGACCCTAACTTTTGTAAAGAGTCTCAAGCTGATTCATATCATGACCCCGATCAGGTTGCTTAATCTGTAGAAGTGAATTGATGTGTAACGTAATTTGAAGTATTTTGACGCTTTGACCCCTAAACCATGGTGTCAAGTGTTAAGTCATGAGTGACTTTATTCCCTCTCATCAGTACTATGAGACGGCTAAACAGATTTCTATTTGACCTAATTTTTAATTTTACACACAGTAAATAGTTTTGACCCCTGTGACCTCATATGACCCCATGATTGACCTCTTGACCCATAACTTTTGTAAAGAGTCTCAACCTGATTCATATACATGACTCACACGATCAAGGTGCTTAATCTGTAGGAGAGTAGTGATTTTATGTGTAACGTAATTTGAAGTATTTTTGACCTGTGACCCCTAAAACCATGGGTCAAGTGATGAGTCATGATTGACTTTTATTGACCTCTCCATCCAATTCCCTATTAAAAAAAAAGGAGACGGGCTAAACGATTTTCTATTTGACCTAATTTTAAATTTTACACACAATAAATATTTTGACCCTTGTGTATGGGCCCCCCCCCCCTTCAGCCTGACCCCATATTGACCTCTTGACGCATAACTTTTAAGTTTCCAAGGATGATTATCTGCATGCCTTACACGATCAGTCTAATCTGTAGGAGAAGTATTGATTTGAGTGTAACGTAATTGAAGTTTTGACCTTTGACCCCTAAACCATGGGTCCAATTGATGAAGTCATGATTGACTTTTAATTGACCTCCATCAGGTCCGATGAGTTAGCTAAAGCAGATTTTCTATTTGACCTGTTTTAAATTTTACACACAGTAAATAACTGTGACTGCTGTGGACCCCTACGTGACTTTGACCCCAAACAAAGCAAACTTTTGACCATTCAACAAACCCATGCTTCTGACCATTTGTGGTTTAAATCCGATTAGTATGAGGAAGAAAGAGCCAATTGTCAGAAATAAAGAAGAGGAAGAACGGTACTAACAAAGTAAGGTTTGGCGATCCGCTACGTAACTAGAGGTTATGTGGCCATAGGCCACGGTAACAGCCGATGGTAAATCCGCCCCCTGTCAGCATGTCAAGCCTTTGACCCCACGTCAAGCACAATCTTGGTGAAGGATCTGAAGATGCTTTAATGGGCTTTATCTGTCTTCTATAGGCTGAGATATAGTTAATTTAGTTTCATTTTTAGCAATTTTTTGGCAACATTGACCATTGACCCCCTTAATGACCTTTGACCCCGAATATAAAAAAAACATGATAGACATGGCAAAAATGCATTGTTGCAGTTCAAATAAAAAATTCTACTATGCTTAGTTCTGGAGATAAAAATTCTTAAAGTTTTTAAGCTCAAAACCGGAATGACTCTAAATGACCCTAAATGACCTTTGACCCCCAAAATAAAATACCCTGCATACATCGTCTACATACTGCATATCTGAAAGTAAATGTCACTCTGCTAGGTTTACATTTTTGATATAAAATTTGAAAGTTTAAATATTTTTGGTTTTTTGACCGAAAGTGACCCCTTAATGACCTTTGATTCCTTATCCTTTACGCCCGTATGCTAGCAATGGGTCCAGTGTTCCTCTGAAAAGTTTAGTTTTTTGATATCGGCATGATCCTGTAAGAAGTAGATAATTTTGCCATTTAAATGGCAGATTTTGGATTTTCAGACGGAAATGACCCCCTTAATGACCTTGACGCCTTTTGTTGTACACCCTATATGAAGCATGGGTCGTGGTTCCCTCTGAACAAGTTTAGTTGATATCGGGCATAATCCTGTAAAGAGATATTTTTGCGAAGTTAAAATGACATATTTGAACCTGTGACAAGGTCAAGGTCACATTGAGGGTAAAGTCATATGCACAGGTTAGCTGAGGCGTTCATTTGGTGCAACCTGGTCACTATTGGTCGAGCCACTACTGGCTTAAGCACTTGACAGAAGAAAGAAAGAACTAGAGGTTATGTGGCCATAGGCCCTGGTACACAGCCGATGGTAAATATGAACCCATGTCAAGCACATCTTGGTGAAGGATCTGAAGCTCCTTTAACGGCTTTATCTGTCTTGCTATAGGCTGAGATATAGTCAATTTATCCATTTTTTAGCATTTTTTTGGCAAAATTGACCATTTCCCCCTTAATGACCTTGGACCCCGATATAAAGAAAAACCTGATAGACACTCCAAATGCATGTTGCAGTTCACAATAAAAAACTTCTACTATGTTTAGTTCTGGAGATAACAATTCTTAACTTCAGCTCATTCGGAGCTTGTTGGAATTTTGACCTTGTGACCTTGAACTTTCACCTTTGGGGTGAGACCTACCATAAGATCTCTCCTACCATTAATGTTACATCACTGTTAGCAATAACGGCTTTATCTGTCCCTCCATAGGCTGAGATATAGCAATTTGGTCTTATTTTTAGCATTTGTGGCAAAATTGACCTTTTGACCCCCTTAAGACCTTTGATCCTGGTATAAAAAAACCTGATGTACACAACAAAAATGCATTGTTTCCAGTTTAAATAAAAATCTGCTTAGGCTGAGTCTGGGGATAAAATTCGTTAAAGTTATTTGGCTCAACCGGAAATACCGTCATGACCTTTGGCCCCCAAAATAAAACTACCTTGCTACATTGGCTAACATACATGCATGTATCTGAAGGTCCATGTTCCGCGGCTATGTTTACATTTTTGAGATAAAAGTTTTGAATGTTTTATATTTTTGGTTTTTTGACCGAAGTACACCTTAATGACCTTTGAACTGCTTATGCCCTGAACGCCCTATATGTAGCATGGGTCAGTGAATCCTCTGAACAATTTCGTTTATATCGGCATAATCCTGTAGAAGAAGATATTTTTGCCAATTAAATGGCATATTTTGGCTTTTCAGACCGGAAATGACCCCGCTTAATGACCTTTGACCGTTATTCTTGAACACCCTATATGAAGCATGGGTTTTGGGGGTGGTTTCCTCTGAACAGTTTAGTTGAGTATCGGCATAACCTGTAAAAGAAGAGATTTTGGCGAATTTAAAATGACATTTGGCAACCCTGTTCTACTAAGTCTAAGTCAAGGTCAGATGGGGGTCAAAGTCATTGGCAGGTGATTGTTCGCTGAGCGGTCATTGGGTGCAACCTGGTTACTATTGTCAAGCCACTACTTGAGCTATGCCACATGTGACAGAAGAACGAAAGAAGAAGAACAACGCTAGTAAAACAGACAAATCCGATTTGCAATCGGCTTTGTGTAAAGAAAGAGAAACCCGCTAGTAAAACAGAACACACAGCCGATTTGCATCGGCTGTGTACAGACGAAGAAGAAATCGCACAAATACAGGAGCTAGCCTTGCTTCGCACACGGCTAGGTACTCAGAAGAGAGAACCCATCAAAAACAGAACTAGACGGCCTGAGCGCCGCTTGTAAAGAAACCCTACAAAAGAAAGACCCAGTCTGTTCCTCGCCTGTGTAAGTAGCCATGCCACACATGTATTATGCCTTCATTTATGAATAGTATTACATGTGCTTGATCAGGGTTACAGCTAGGCTATTCTGAGTGCTGGTTGTAAATCTTAAAATTTACTTCACTTTATGGCACTTATGGACAAACTATGTGCTAATTTTTCATTTCAAGTCAAGTGCCGGCCTGCAACCTCCCAATGACCTTCTTGCCGGTCGGTGGGAACAAGGCCCATTCATGGCGCGATCAGCGTAGCCTCATATCCCTGGTACTGCTGACATTTTGTTCACTTGTTTTAATCTAAAAGAGTAAGATCAAGCCTAATCACAACTATGGAGAAATCCACAAATCATCACAGTGCGTACACGTTTAACACAGCTACCATTGGTTGTTTACATACATAATTCGAAGGTCACTCCAATACAGTTATTGATGTTGTCCTAAAAGAAAAGAGTTATTGAGGGCGCTATATTTATTTATTTTCCATGACACATGCGTAGATATTCAAGGATTCCTTTCTTCACAAGAAAGAATGAATCAAAACAATGAAACAGTTTGGGATATCTATACCAGACATATTTTATTCATATTTTAGTCATGGAATATAAAGAGGTAGGAAACAAGGAATTAGACCACTATTATGTCCAAATCTAAGTGGACACCACATTATAACCTGCTTGAAAATTTCAAACAATACAAGATTACATAGGGCTTCTTAACTTGGTTCAACATATTCTTCTTAACTATTATATGAGCATGGGTTGTTAAATTAGGGTCTTCTTCTTATCGTGTCAAACACTTGTGATTGGGGTCTTGGATCGTGTGGTCCACCTTCATTTCCTATAGCAAAGCGTCCTCGCCGCGGCCCTGGTACAGCCTATCCGGCAGTCTATCTTGGTTTTATTTCATATTCCTATAAACTGCGGCTATGCTTCACTAATTTGCTTTTTTATATTGCTCTTAAGGTTTTAAATTGGTTTAATTTTTGCATGTGTATATTTGATCATCTGTCTATGCCATTATACTTGGGTCTTTTTGAATGCCGGCCTTTAGACGTGTTCGCTGACCTTGACCTGCTGAACACAGCTCTGATCCTATTTACTAGCACTTTGTATAAGCTATCTGTATATTTGTAGGCTTTGTATTAACTTATCGTACTTTGTATTTAAGAAATTGTAATTTACTTCTTTTTAGTGTTTTTCTGTAATTGTAGTTTTGTGGATATAAATCATGAGATTCATTAGACAGAGAGCACATCGGGGAGGGAAGCACATGAAACGTAGAATCATGCCGTAGTGACGTCCCGTCACCAAACATTCACAGGGATACGTAACCTTACCATTCCACATTCCCCGGGCTAACATTGATAATTTAATCCATAATCCACCATCCAAGACCCCGACAGCACCTCAGCTTGTACAGACATTCTAAAAACCAAAAATGGTCCAATCATGAATGGGCATTCAACAATGCGGGCCCCTAGCCTATGGAACTTTGTGCCTATCTCTTGTTCGCCACTCCAATTCCATTGTAACCTGTTTTTAAGAAAGCTCTAAAATTTCATCTATTCCTAAGAATTGATTGTGTGCTTAAATGTGTTTTTTTTTATTGCCTCACATGATATTTAATTTATGCAGCTTTTTCTTTTTTTTTTTTTATTATGTTTGATGTTAAGTACTTATCTCATAGTAATACACCTGTATTGTAAAATATGAACCTGTTTAGGCTAAATAGTAATTACTCTCTAATTTTGTTAAATCGCTTTGACCTTGTTTTGAGAAGCCGCTATATCAAATGCCGTTTGTGATTGTATTGTATTCTCAATATTCCAGCCAGATATGATACAACATCTGGCTGCTTCACTGAATTCCGCAAGGTCCTTGTTTTGTGTCATTGTTTGCTCCCGCAATGGGCAGACCACGAGATTTTCCCTTGTCTGTGTGCGTTTCCACACCACAGTCGTGTCCTGATCTGCTCCAGTGTAGCCCCACTTCTCCAAGGAAACCTTCGATTGGCCAATTCTGGTTCTCATCTGTGAGGCATCGCCATTCGCCCATGAGGAGTCAGCTCCAGGTGTGATATGCCATCAGGTTCATACCAATAGATGTTAAATTAGGGTGAAATTCATATTTGCTGCACCTGTACGCTCTGCACACTATAAAACCTGCTGTATACACTGGCGTTTATCACAGCTACCATTGGTTGTTTACATACATAATTCGAAGGTCACTCCAATACAGTTATTGATGTTGTCCTAAAAGAAAAGAGTTATTGAGGGCGCTATATTTATTTATTTTCCATGACACATGCGTAGATATTCAAGGATTCCTTTCTTCACAAGAAAGAATGAATCAAAACAATGAAACAGTTTGGGATATCTATACCAGACATATTTTATTCATATTTTAGTCATGGAATATAAAGAGGTAGGAAACAAGGAATTAGACCACTATTATGTCCAAATCTAAGTGGACACCACATTATAACCTGCTTGAAAATTTCAAACAATACAAGATTACATAGGGCTTCTTAACTTGGTTCAACATATTCTTCTTAACTATTATATGAGCATGGGTTGTTAAATTAGGGTCTTCTTCTTATCGTGTCAAACACTTGTGATTGGGGTCTTGGATCGTGTGGTCCACCTTCATTTCCTATAGCAAAGCGTCCTCGCCGCGGCCCTGGTACAGCCTATCCGGCAGTCTATCTTGGTTTTATTTCATATTCCTATAAACTGCGGCTATGCTTCACTAATTTGCTTTTTTATATTGCTCTTAAGGTTTTAAATTGGTTTAATTTTTGCATGTGTATATTTGATCATCTGTCTATGCCATTATACTTGGGTCTTTTTGAATGCCGGCCTTTAGACGTGTTCGCTGACCTTGACCTGCTGAACACAGCTCTGATCCTATTTACTAGCACTTTGTATAAGCTATCTGTATATTTGTAGGCTTTGTATTAACTTATCGTACTTTGTATTTAAGAAATTGTAATTTACTTCTTTTTAGTGTTTTTCTGTAATTGTAGTTTTGTGGATATAAATCATGAGATTCATTAGACAGAGAGCACATCGGGGAGGGAAGCACATGAAACGTAGAATCATGCCGTAGTGACGTCCCGTCACCAAACATTCACAGGGATACGTAACCTTACCATTCCACATTCCCCGGGCTAACATTGATAATTTAATCCATAATCCACCATCCAAGACCCCGACAGCACCTCAGCTTGTACAGACATTCTAAAAACCAAAAATGGTCCAATCATGAATGGGCATTCAACAATGCGGGCCCCTAGCCTATGGAACTTTGTGCCTATCTCTTGTTCGCCACTCCAATTCCATTGTAACCTGTTTTTAAGAAAGCTCTAAAATTTCATCTATTTCCTAAGAATTGATTGTGTGCTTAAATGTGTTTTTTTTTATTGCCTCACATGATATTTAATTTATGCAGCTTTTTCTTTTTTTTTTTTTATTATGTTTGATGTTAAGTACTTATCTCATAGTAATACACCTGTATTGTAAAATATGAACCTGTTTAGGCTAAATAGTAATTACTCTCTAATTTTGTTAAATCGCTTTGACCTTGTTTTGAGAAGCCGCTATATCAAATGCCGTTTGTGATTGTATTGTATTCTCAATATTCCAGCCAGATATGATACAACATCTGGCTGCTTCACTGAATTCCGCAAGGTCCTTGTTTTGTGTCATTGTTTGCTCCCGCAATGGGCAGACCACGAGATTTTCCCTTGTCTGTGTGCGTTTCCACACCACAGTCGTGTCCTGATCTGCTCCAGTGTAGCCCCACTTCTCCAAGGAAACCTTCGATTGGCCAATTCTGGTTCTCATCTGTGAGGCATCGCCATTCGCCCATGAGGAGTCAGCTCCAGGTGTGATATGCCATCAGGTTCATACCAATAGATGTTAAATTAGGGTGAAATTCATATTTGCTGCACCTGTACGCTCTGCACACTATAAAACCTGCTGTATACACTGGCGTTTATCACAGCTGCTACACTCCCATTTCTTAATTTTCTCTCCTGAGTCCCTATTTAAGTTTCCTTGTATTGATTTCAATGTGCAGGCTGAAGACAACTATGTTATGTTTTCACTCGGCCACATAGGATCAAAGAAAAAGCTGAAAGTTATTTCCCCTGCTTATAAAACCTGTGGTCTAACATGACAGTAAGGGCAGCATTGCATTACAAAGCACAGTTCATGTCTGCCACATATTTGTAGAGGAATTAACTTGTACAAGTGAATGGAATTCTTTCACATAGGAAGCTATGCATAATTTACTGTTATCATTCTTAATACAATCAAATAGCAATTATCAATTTGAATTTCAGTACCAGCGGAAATCAGACATTTGGACATGGTGGATATTTTTAGTGAATTCCAGTAAATAATTTTTTAAAAAGCCATTGATTTCAACTACTTTTGGAGGCTTTTTGCTTTAATGTACATGCTTCACTTTTAGCTCCCATGGAATAATAAATTTATTCAACCTTATCATTCTCAAAATGAAGTCATTTTCCAAAAATCCTGAACTTTTCTTAAAAAAGAGGGTTTATTTTCAAAATTGATGTCTTCATGATGGGATCCACATGCACAAAAACATTATATGGGCATGAGTCTTGCCTCATGTGGGCAAATCTGTTTATCTAATCAGGCAAATCTTTTCATAGGCAATCAAAGGTTCAACTACCTCTTACGGTGTTCCCCATAGGTAGCTGAAAAGAAACTAAAATTGTTGTAAAATTCGGTCAACAGGTGGTCATTAAACAAATATAATCATTACTAGTGTCTTTTTTTTTGTTATATTCCCAGAGATTACCAAAAAATCACAAAATCAGGGTATTTTGATTTTTTTTCCCTTACCAACCCTATTTTTCATTTTCTTTCTGCAGATTATTTAAGCAGGTGTACTCTTTCAAAATTTCCTTGCTGCGGGGTATCATGGAAGGACCTATAACTCAAGATATGGGCATTTTTTTTCCAAAATCATGATTTTAACACATTTTTTGGGGAAATGCCCCATTATGAATTATGGGCATTTCCCGATGCCCCTCACCAGCAGAAAAATTATGTAAAGTACTCATGCTTTCAATAATGATAATCCACAGAAAAAAATGAAAATAGAATGTACGGTTTACAAAAAACACTTAAAATTGTAAAATAGGAAAACCCTATTATTTTTGTGATTTTTTTTTACATCCAAAAGCTGAAAAAATTACATGAAATGTAAAAGGAAGACGCATGCTTTTGGTTTGAAATTGTTTGATGTGACCACATTTGGAAATATGATCTATTTAGAAATATTGAGTTACTCTTAGAGCTACCATGGGACCCCACCTTAAACCCTTATAAATTTTGATTTGTTCCACATCAGAAAAAAGTATTTATTAGAATGTAGCAACATATGGCACAAGCAGAAACTAGGAACAAAGGGCCAGTATAAAATTTGAAGGTATAGAGCTGCACTGTGAGTGCAAAGCCACCCCTCAAAATGCAACTTCAAGAAAGTAGTAAATTTGGGTCAAGTCAAATACATGAATGGAGTCATTATAACATCCTGTTTATAATTCAATTAAGTGGAAAAAACTGGGACATGTGTCAGATTTGAGAGAGAAACAGACAGAAAATCAGCATATGAAATTCTCACAGAATCTACCCAATCCACACAAGGTATATTCAGAGCTCTCATATCCCTGCAGGTATTACAACAAATCCCCCCAAGCCGGGCATCCAGCGAGGCCTTTTCCTTGCAATATTGCTTCGTATTTAGTACAGTCTGTCGCCTGCCGGCTGACATCGCAATCTCGCGGCAAAGGTGCGTAACGGAGCGCGCGCCAGGGTTTGTTAATGAACTACTATTGACATGATTGCTGAATAGATTTACATGGCGTAAATCAACACTTGTGAGAGATTTCATCAGTCGTGACATTCTGGGATGTTTCTTACACTTGTTAATAAACTCTGCCACTTATTAGAATAAGATGGTGCTGAGCTAGGAAGTGGGGGTTGTTATGAGAGGGAGGAAATAATTGGTGTCGGATCATTTTTGGAGTTTACTTTTCATGGTAAAATAAAAAATGTTTACAACACTCAGCCAGACTTTTTACTTAAGTCATATTTTCAATCTGCACATAGGAATGAGTTAGAAAGTGCACGTACATCCATAATTCGGGCATAAATCTTAATGTTTAAAATTACAACCATTTGGTGATTTCCAGATTTATGGGTTTGCCCTCAGTCTTCCTTGGGGATTACTGGGCTTTAACATCCTCTATTCCCTAAAGTTTAGCTTATAGGCTCTCATGGTGGCAGTCATCATTAGCCAAGCTTAATTGTAGGCAGGCCATGATGAAGTGAGAGAAACAAGTTGTGCGTATGCCAAAAATTGTAATCAGGGCATGCTTTTGGCGATGCAGCAAGGCATGAAACTGACCGTTAACTTCTAATGTTTCTGTGGATGTAATCTATGAGTGGGCTACAGTCTGGTGGACCCAACTGTCTTAACTGCTCAAGCGAACCATGATCAACTTGATATGATTAAAAAAAAAAAAAAAAAAAAAAAAAAAAAAAAAAAAAAAAAAAAAAAAAAAAAAAAAAAAAAAAACCAAAAAAAAAAAAAAAAAAAAAAAAAAAAAAAAAAAAAAAAAAAAAAAAAAAAAAAAAAAAAAAAAAAAAAAAAAAAAAAAAAAAAAAAAAAAAAAAAAAAAAAAAAAAAAAAAAAAAAAAAAAAAAAAATAGTGACAAGACTTGTGTGTATGTGCAGTGGGGGGGGAGGAATTGTAATAAACCTGATCCTTTATCGCCATGTGATTGTTAGTTGTAGGGGTATATGATGTATTAGTCCAATCAGAGATTGGGCAAAAAAGTTATCACTTACAGTGCTCAAGTGATCGAGATCTCGATCAAAACATTGGCAGGTTTACTAAAAAATGCTGCCTTTGTGTACATAGAGGGTGTTAGGTGCATATGTGTAGAAGGTCTATTCTGATTGGTTACTCAGATGTTATATCAGTATGTGAAGCAATCAGAGATACTGTAAGAAAAGTGGTAGGCCTCCGGGTAAATGGGATCTTAGAGATTCATGTTTTGCCATGCTTTTTTTTCAATCTTTTAATATTTTAACAACAACAACAATAGGAACAACAAAACAACCACAATAGAATTCTAAAAACAAGCTTTTTATATGCCTGAGTTGTGTTTGGGGAATTGCAGGGGTCAGCCCAACGGAAGTGAATGGAAAGGCCCAACTGGAGAGCCCTGTTGTTAAACTTAGTTGACCTCAAAATTGCTTGCATAGAGGACGGTTGAAACCGGAATAAAAGCAGTAAAATAAATTCACTTAAAAGCTGAATAAAAACATCTGAGATAAGTGACAAAACAGAACCCATAGTGAGAGTTTGCTCATTGCAGCAAAAAAAAAAGAATAAATAAAACACCAAAATTTAAAAAAAATATAGTGAATACTAACTCAAGAATGTACAACCAAAATTCCCAAATATTACTAATAAACAATGTAATTTCCAATAAAAATCGGAAATCTGATTATGGTGCGATAACTTAAGTAGTCTGCCTTCATACTGATGATCATTGTATCATTGCATGGCTACCTCTGTGGTGACACAGAAGTCTTAAGCACTACTGGTGTCTAGGGTGTCACATCATTATCATCAACAAACTCGTAGCCATGTATGACGGCAGGCACAAACTCAAAATAGGCCGGGAGTTTAAGGGTACCATGCCTGCATTTAATAGTCTCAAATCAATTGTAAACCACCTCTTGTGAAATTATCATCTGACTTGGTTTTGTACTGAGGGATGGAAAGAGGGCGTAGACCTTAGTAGAATGTAGCCGATCTGAAAACAACCTCAATGTGCCCCTACACCCCTATAGCACGCACTTGTGCTGTACGATACAGCAGGCTGCTTTTACACATGCACATAAGCATGCAGGTGTGCTGCACATGTATGCACACACCACACAGACAGACATGCACATGAGTAAACCAAACCTTTGTCACACTCAAGTTGTAAATGCTATATATCATCTATAGCAATGATTTAATTTACTCTCTCATGGTTGTTGATCCTCATTCATCTCCTCCAATTCTATTGCTCTCTCTCCCTCCCTCTCTTCTCCCCTCTCCTCTCTTTGTCTGTAACACTTTCCCTCTCTGCAGACATCCAATCACTGACAGACGTCTATCCATAATCAACACACTACCTAACCATTTGCAATTGCGTGCAATTTCACTCCCAAATAAATGTAACCTGTTCAGATCGAGTTAAGCCAAATGTTGGCTCAATAATAAATAACCCAAAAAGATAGACAATTGCCCTTTTGAAATGGAGTAAAAAACAGTCAGACCCTCCAAAAATCTTTTCAGCATGTATCCTTAAAACAACCCCAATGATGTTGTTATTATTCCCTGGTAGCTCCATCATCATTACAGAGTGCGTACAGCCATTAGTACTTAGCTAGGGATCAGGATTGCAGCGTGTTTTATTAAACTATTACAGACTTGGGATTTCTCCCTACGCAAAGCCATGTGTTGTTGTAGAAATGTTGCTTTTGAGTGGTTTTGGGGGATGCTGCAGGTTTCTGCTATTGCATAGATTACATTTTGAGAAATTCTGTTTGCAGTGATGTAAAACTTTTAGAGTGGCACTAGTTTTTATTTTTTTACCATAATATTTTGCATGGAAAAATTTGCTTTTTGAACATTGTTAAATGGAAATAGCTTCTCTTGACCAAAATTGTTATAACTAAAAATATTCTTCATGTACAAATACAAACCCATTTGTTTTTTATTTGGTCATAAGAAAAGAGATTTGCTGTTTACCCTCTTCATTTTAAGGTCATCCGATTTAAATCGGAAAGTACCTTATGGCAGCATGATTCATGTGTGTGACCATGTTTGTACTAATTTTGTTAGTGCAGTGATGGATCCAATTTCTACTTGTATGATCCTGCACTGATTAGGCATATGTGTGTGTTTTGGACCGATGTGAAGGTCCAAGGTCATTTAGGGTCAACTTAGGTCATATGAATTCATGTTGTTACACTTGTTAAGATAAGTGTTAGCCTTTTAAATTGAGCTGTTGATGCAATCAGGCTTCATTTGGTATATTATATTGGAAACAGGTCTTAAAGCACTATCATGCACATTTTTTGAAGAGCGCCCCATTTTCCAAATTTGATTATTTTTGTCAAGCTATGTTGGAATTGTCTAGGGAATACACCTGCTAAGAGAATGCTCAAAATTCGTATTTGTCATAGAAGAAGCGTTTTTAGCCTACACTAATAGGTCTTTTCCACCGGTATAAGATTTAGAGTTCAAGGGCAGCCACTAAACAGAACATTTTTTGTATCTGTTCAATTCTTGTGTGAAAATCACAGTTCTGCAAGTATTGAAATTGTTGGTACTTTCTATGCAACAAATTTTTGAAATTTTGATTCAAATTGGGTTTTGGGGTACTTTTTGGTATTGTTGCCTGATTTCCAAGGGACAATTAGTTAGGCATTTTTTGCAGCAGCATCACTTGTCCTAGCTGTTATGTTATTATGCTAGCCTTGATTGCATTTGCAGCCTAATGTTTACTTGGGCTGGGTTTTAGTCAGTGTGTGGCATGTTGATGTACACTAGCGACTTCACGACTTAGCAAGGACACACCCCATGTCTGTTGGTTTGTAACACATCAGTACTCTGGCAGTTTGCATTTGCAATGTGCTAGTACTAGTGTCGTTTTAAGATATGTTGGATAGCATCAATATAATTGCAACATTTCTGTACATGAGTAATTTAAAAATGGTTTATATTTCCTCAGAATAGAATTGACACTAAGTGAATGCGAAACTAGAAATCCTCTACCCCTGTAAAATAAATCTTTATACAATTAAAATAAATGTCTGGTGGATTTCCTGTGGGTGGTGTGTAGGTCGTGTGTGTGTCAGTGTTATGTGTGGCCATGTCTAGCCTGTCTGTGCCCGTTTCTTTGGCTGTCATCATGTGTGTAGGTTGTGTGCCTAATGTGTGTGTGTGGTAAACAAATGTCAAAAATAAGAATTAACAATTGAACAAATCTGTTGGCTCAGAGCAAGACCAAGAAACCAATTTGTATGTGGGTGTGTGTGTGTATGTATGTATGTGTTTGTGTGTGTGTGCATGCGTGCATGTGCATGTGTGCGTGTATTGCATGCATGATTGCATACATATTAGCTAATTTAGCTAATTAACTAATTAGTGGACTTTCGAAAAGTGATCCTTTGTCCTCACACTTCAGCTTTTTGTTAACAGAATAAACCTATATAATTATAGCAAGAGTGAATGCTTAGGTTAATAGTGTTTCAGACATTTATATTTATTTATAGTGTTTAAAACAGATAAATGTTTGCCTTTATATCTGTCCGGTCATTTTGGTTAAAGTGTTGCAATTTGTTTCTCTCCTGCCCAAACTCTGGAGCCAATTTCAACCAAATTAGGTCAGAAGAACCCTTGGTCCAAGGTTCATATGGGGTGTTTAAGTGTATGGGGGGGGGGTTCACATGGACCCAACATTTTGTTTTTGTGTGCCATTTTTTAATGGTAAATCATTTTTGCCCAAATTTTTATGCAATTGCCTAAATATGAGTTGTGCATATTTTGTTGGCAAAACATTCAAATCGGCCATGGTGTTATTATGCTAATTAGCGTAATTATTTTGGTGGCACTATTCAAAATTTGTTTTGGCCCTTAAATCATATCATACTCGAGTAACTTTAAAAAAAAATCAGCAATGTAAATGTATTGATGATTTCCTATTATGAACCAAATTTTATGGAAAAGGTCCCTCAGGAAAGTGTTGTTTCTTTTTGGTGGGCCCATTGGGTGTGCATTGCAAAAGTCGGTTTTTGGACCGCTATTTTGAATCCGTACAACTGATTTTCATTTTTTCCCCTGTTATGTGGTTGTTTTGATGTACCCCATCAGTGACCAGAGTTTTGTTTAAAAATTCCAGTGCCAAAGTGGTTTTCAGAGGGGGGTGGGCCCCGTGTGGACTCTATCCCCCCCCACCCCTTATACACAAATGGGAGTGCACACGACTTTATACACTTATTTTAAGGGGCATTCTTTGAAAATCTATGAATTTGTTTTTCTGTCACAGATAAATTGCTATAATCACCAATCTTGGTCAGAAGATCCACTGCCCCAAAATCCATATCAGGTTTTAACAGATTGGATTCAAAGGTCACGTGCATTGAAACCAAATTCAGCTAGAAGAATCACTCAACCGCTGACTTGTGACCCATATCTATGGGTCATGAGTCAGCGGTTGCACCCCATATATGGGTGTTAACAGATTGGGTCAAAGCTCATGTGTGCCAATTAAAGGGTAATTTTGGCAGTTTTTGAAAACTTATATAATTTGTTTCTCTTCAGCCTAAACAATTGAGCCGATTGCAGCCTAGCTTGGTCAGAAAAGCCTCTGACTCATGGGTGTGTTCAGAGAATGACACCCATTGACCACTTTATGACCTTTTAACCCCATCATACAAAATGTTACACATTTTGTGATCACAAAGACGGGCAAGACTT
>JAMKCH010041236.1:0-12905 GCA_023653785.1 Ophioderma brevispina
GCATTTTTCCTCATTAATATCAGGCGTTTTTCGGTAATGATAAATAAATGGTTTGGCAGTATTACTTATGGGCTCATAATGCATCCTCCGCCTCGCCGGAAAAAAATAAAATATGGACGCGCTTGCGCCTCGTCCATTATTATTTTTTTCCCGCTCGGACACATTATTCACCCAAAGGATACTGCCTCACCCTTTTCGTAAATGATTTCAATCAAAACACTAGAAATGTATTTACAGTCTAAGTTTGGAAATGTTACATGTTAAAGTCTTATAAGATTAAATTTAATGGTCCTCTTTTTAAATTTCTACAGTACTATACGGGCATCCATTCGGGCCAAAATAGGGTCAACAACTTTTGCAGGTTAAAAAACAAATACAGTATTCCAAGGTTTTTCACTAATTATTTTTACCAGTATTTTTGTTGGCAGAAAGAATGCTCGTATAATATTGTATATGTTAGGTCCTACAATATTTTTACAACATACGTACTCTCGTTAATAAGTTAACTTACATAAAATAGCTCATAAATGACTGTCATTGTTTCCGTTTAAAATCCAGGTTTTTTTTCAGTGAAATCACAGTTTTTATACAGAATCTACAAACACAGGCGTCAGAAATTATATGTACTTCTAAGAGAGTTTGAATATACGATTTTACAGTACACTTTGCTATGACAATCATGATTAGATAGCATCTTTTTAGTCATTTCGTCATTTGCCATAATAATTGTTGAAACTCGATTATTTCGCACTTTTTCGTGTAACATCGAACAGTGCATTCGCGACATACAACGCCCACGCGTTGCGGAAAGTACCGCGCAGCGGCCGATATCTCAACAAGAACAACAACCACATCGGTGAGCAAGTAAGCGCCTATTTTTACGTTCTCAGTCTTAAATGTTTACCATAAACTTAAAACTACTTTTTTAAAACTATTAATTTTGCCTTAACGACAGTTACTTTACCAGCTTTTGATTTTTGTTAACCGGCTACAGGTAATTAATGCGGCACCAAGTTTCATATTGCAAAATAAAACGTCAAAGAAGAAAGTACCCATCCAGATCTATTTCTTTTTCGGGGTGCAAGACTTCCGAAATGCGAACTCTTGAAAAAAAAACCGGATTGCGTCTAACTAACAAAATAGACTTCAACATCGCCAAAATGGACTTTTATTCTTTCCTTTTTGATATTTTCGCTAAAGATGAGTTAGCCTATTCAAAGTTCTTTGGGCTACAGAAGTATCATTGGTAAACAAATGGGTCAACCGTTTGTACATAAACAATATTCTTGCAAAATTTAGAGTGGTGACATGGTATTTTAATAGAAATTGAAACCCTTTTGAAGAAAAACGTTTTTGAAGAAAGTTCTATATATGTTCGCCAAAAGTGACCATTTGGTTGACACGGAGGGTTTGCGGTCGCGCGTCTAGATTCGCGGGCCAGCTGGCAATTATCATCCATTTGGCCAACATTCCTTACAAGTTCCTGAAAAGTTACATGGCAAACGATACAGCGTCCGCGCTTCCTAAGAAACAATCGCGCCAACATTTTACGCCCTGCACTTACACGCACAGACTTACGCATCTCGAATAGTTCCTCGCCACCGATCTAAGAACCACTAGATAGCGAACGCCAGCGCAAAAAGCGTAACCATCTTTCCCGCAGTGCGTTATTATTTCCATAGCGGGTGTACCAATGTAGTCATATATTCCCTGATTTACTAGCGTGGTGTACCAATTTATTCATAGTATTCAGCATTTGCATAGAACGATGTACAGTTTCCAGGCCAAACAGTTACGGCGCATGCGCGTACGCGGGAGCGTTTCGATGGATGACCGTAATGATATTTATAATTTTCAAAACACGGTTACGGTGGCCGCCTATTCTTCAACGGCGGGTCGCTATCTAGTGTTATAAATAGAAATCTGTGTACGCGCCGACTTGTTACGAAGGTACTCGATTTTGCTATAAAAAGGGAAAATTCAAATACTCATAAAAAAAGTTCCCCAGAGCTGATTTTTGCGGATTTTTGAGATGTTATAGAACATGATCTCCTGCATCCCGTGATACCAAAAATCGATGGATAGAGGAATTTTTTCTGGGTTAAGGCTTATTTGTCCAACTTCACGCCCCGCATAATAGCTCTATGGGTGAACATGTTAAATCTAGGCTCTTAAGAGACATGGCACATTTGAAAAAAAAATAGTGCGCCCTCAAGATTTTTCAAAATCGATATTTTGCATGGTTGTAAGGCTTTTATATACAAAAGCCCTTCAACCCGAAATGATTAAGACCAAATTAGCTTACTTATATGGGTAAACAGAACGATTTGAAAATTAAAGTCGCCGGCGATGGTAAGTCAAGCAGACAACGAAATGGCGTTTAACACAAGAAACATGAATGCCGTATGCATGTTTCCACGCTATGCACATGTTTGATCGGTCTATAACCTTGTGGTTTTAATATCAGTGAGTACGAGTCAAAAATATCATGTTGTTGAGTAAAGTTATGGAAAACTTAAAAGTTGGCCTACAAATTAACCTAATGTCTTTATCCTCATACTAATGCACACTATCTGTTTTAGGGTATGTTTATTTTTATGTGTAATCATATCCTGTTCTTACAATAGCCTAGACTATAATTTGCAAGATATTGAAGAAATTTCATATTTTGTGAAAATGTGCCAGTGCCGCTTTAAGGCTGTGATTTTGTATATTTCTTAATCTGTAGACTGTATTTTTTGTGTTGTGTGGCATCATTTCCTGCACTTAAGAATCAAAACAATAATGTTAAGTTTAAACTTGCAAGAACCCCTGGCAGGGGAGCATGGCAGGGAGCAAATATCATATTAATTATCTCATTAATATACCTACTTTCTAATTTGCTATTGTCCACCCAAAAGTAACACGTCCAAGAATTTTCAACCTACTCCTTCCACCAAGTTACAACATATACTCCTTATGGAAGTCCAGATATTGGCAGTCGCATTTTGACAAATTTAAAGAATAGCGGGAGGCTAGTAGGGACTTGAAGTTCCTTCTACATTGAGGGGTACTCTTCTGTAAAGACTCTCCTGCATCCCTACCCCGAAGAGTCAAAAATTTTGAAATCTGTATGAAGAACTAAAAGTGAGAATAAGTCTGTAAAATTTTATAGGCCTATTTTTTCCAAATGAAAAATTTAATTACTACAGTAATGCGTGTCTGTACAGAAGTATGACTAAATATCCAATTTTGTCATTATTAGGTTTGCTTTGGTCGTTACCACCTGTAGGGTATGTTATCGCACACTATTTTTAAATGTCCAGCGTCTTCTTAAGCACCACCACTTATCAACATCACATGTCAATCAATTGTGTTTACCTCTGGTGGAACTACAGCTTGACTCCCATGAGTCTGGTGGGCACCTTGTGGGGCCACTGTTGGTGGACAACTGACACCAAAGACCCACAGTATAGTTGGCTAAATACTGTGTACCCAGTAAAACCCAATAGTCACCTACTAGTGGCAGGAGAAGGTATTCGATTTAACGAAACACCAGTGGGCCGTAACAGCGGGTGGGGGGGGTGGCAGGGGTTTCAGGTTCTCCCCTGACGACTTTGCCGGGAAAAAAAATTGGCAAAAATCATGCTAAGTCGGCCGTTTTTTAGCCCTCTTAAAATACCGGGAAAAAATTGGATTGGGCCTTTAAAAACAGCCTGAGAGGGAAAATTTCCCAAGACGGAAATTTGCCCCCTCAGAGCTGGCAGGCCCAATACGCCACTGCGAAACACCAACACTATTGCGTCATTTGTGTCACAAAGTACTTTAACTTCAATTCCCTTTTACATGTTAGGGAAGAAAGCCCAGTTTTATAAGCAGAGAGCTTAAGTACTGGAAGAAACCCTGCGAGTCCACATATGACTGGAAACCAAACACACATAAATCCGGCATGCCCAGAACTGCGGGGTCGAACGTGGGATCACAGTTGGTGTAAAAAGCATCGGAAGACCCCCTGCACTACTTGAACACCTAACTTGAAGTTCCACCTTTTGGCTGATGAGAAAAACCTACATTACCTAAGACCATCCGTACAGAAAACTAAGTGAATCCTTCCAGCTATAGCTAAACACCCAAAGAAACCTCTTTAATTTTGTAATTTTACAAGACTGGGGAATGGTAGGTTGCACACGTGCTTTGGCACAAAGGGGATTTCAGCCGATTAAGGGTTTGTTAAATTGATGCTAGGTGCGGGACCACCACTTGTTTCATTGTTTAATCCTGCAACTGAAGTTTGTCCTAAATTTCTAATCACCTACTTACCTGGCACATAAGCAGCATAATAATAATAGGATGTAGTCGTAATCGCAAGATACGTGAGATCTTTATTTAGATTGATGAATACAAGCCGCTTTTTTCACATACGATTAAGCTGCATATACAGTGAATGAGTTCTCCCCCTAAATACAATAAGTAAAAAAAACCAGAGCATCAATGATGCAGACACCATCAAGTGATTGTATTCGAGAGGACAATGTTTTTGTGACCCCTTACTTTACGTACCATGGGAAATACTATGATAAACAAATAACTTGGTATAAAAAATTTTGGTACAAGAACACGGTGGTTCTCAAACCACAAGTCTTGCCCCCCTTTGTGATCACAAAATATGTAACATTGTTTGATGGGGTTAAAAGGTTAGTAAGGGTCAATTTTTTGGGTTGTCATTCTCTGAACACACCCAATGAGTCAGTGGCTTTTCTGACCAAGCTAGGCTGCAATCGGCTCAATTGTTAGGCAGAGAGAAAAATTAGGTTTACAAAAAATTGCCAAACTGGCCCCTTTAATTGGCATCAGGCATGAGCTTGACCCATCTCACTTGAGTTGCTATACGCTCACCACCAAGGACACAGTTCAGTGGGTTTGTCTTGTAACAATAACTTGACATGACTGACTTGTGTGATCTGGTTATCATATATCATCCCCCAACACCATAAATACAGTGGTGAATGAACAAAGAATTTCGCCACACAAGATACTAATAAATCGGGGTTGACCAAATTAGCCTCTCTTTTTAAACTCGCCCTCGAACCGGCCCTAAGTTGGCCCAATTCAAACGCCCATGTGGGAAACTCCACAGCGGGTCTATGGTCAGTCCGCCTATGAAGTTGTCAATAATGCTATTACGTGCCCTGATTGTTAAGTATTAATTACATTAATTTATGCCCCGACTATGATGCTACGATAACATTTTGTCCAGTAATAAAGTCTGAAGGCTTTTAATTACAATTGTAGGTACAGTATGTTAAAGTTTTGTATAACAAAAGCGACAACAACTTTTTTTTTAAACTAATTTAACTTCCTTTCTAAAGGGAGCAATGAATCGCGCGATGGTAACCTGTTTCAAGCGCTCGCAATGCCGCGTTCTAGCGATCGGCCGCGCCTCAAAAATCAGTCCCTGGTTATTATAGCAATTTTATCTCTCTGTGACACAAAAACAATTTCAAATGTTCATTGATTTTTCAAAGAATGCCCTAATAGCAAGTGTATAAAGTCTTGTGCATTCCTGTGTGTGTGTTGGGGGGGGGGGGGGGGGGTCCACCCTGGACCCCCCTGAAAACCACTTTGCAGTGAAATTTCTAAACCAAACTCGAGTCACTCCGGGTAAATCAACAAAACAACCACATAACATGGACAAAATGAAAATCAGTTTGTGAAACGGATTCAAATACGGTCCAAAAAGGCGATTTTTTGCAACGCGCACACCCATTCTCTTCTCCCACCAAAAAAACGAAACAACCACACTTCCTGAAGGACTTTATCCCAATAATAATTTTGGTTCATAATGGAAATCATCAATACATTTACATTGCAAATGATTTTTTTAAGTTACTCGAGTATGATTTTAAGGCCAAAACAAATTTTGAATAGTGCCAGCCAAAATAATTAGCATAATACCGCCATGGCAATTTGAATTTTTGCACCAAAATATGCGCAACTGATATTTAGGCAATTGCATACAAATTTGGGCAAAAATTGAATTGACCAATTAAAAAAATGGGCACACAAAAACAAATGTTGGGTCCACGTGGGACAACCCCCAATACAATCACATTGTTAATTGGCCCCCATCTGTGAACACCTTATATGAACCTGGATCCAAGGGTTCTTCTTACCTAATTTGTTGACAATTGGCATTTGGCTCAAGAGCTTGGGCGGATAGAACCAAATTACAACATTTTAACCAAAATGACCAGAACAGACATAAAGACAAACATTATTGTTTTTAAACCTATAAATAATATGTTTAAAGTATTCACTCTTGCTATCATATGCTTTATATTCTGTTAACAAAGGCTAAAGTGTGAGACAAAGATCACTTTTCAAAGTCACAATGATTTTAATTAGCCAAATTAGCTAATATGTATTGCATCTGCCGGGCAATACATGCATACACCATGCATTATGCCACACAACACATACATATACACATACGTACATACATACATAATACACACACACACACAACAAATTGGTTTCTTGGTCTTGCTCTTGAGCAAACAGATTTTGTTCAATTGTTAATTCTTAATTTTATGAACATTTGTTTTACAACACACTACCCACATGAAGACAGCCAAAGAGACGGGCACAGAAAGGCATAGATATGGACACACACATACACGACAGACCATACAAACACCCTCACACACACACACACCCACAGGGAATTCCAGACATTTATTTTAAATTGAGAAGAAATAATTTTATTTTACAAGGTAGAGGCTATTATTTTTTATTAATAAACTATGAGAAGTCACTTATTGTCAAATTCTATTGATAGGGCGCATGCACTGGGCTTATTATAGAAAAATACACAATTTAACCTTCCTGAGGAATAATAAACATTTTTTTTTAAATTAACTCATGTTACAGAATGTTTAACATTATATTAATGCTATAACATATCAAATTCTCTATAACCTACTAGTACTAGCTGTACTACTATTTACTACTAGTCTGTACAACTGACCAGAGGTACTGAGTGTGTTACAACCAAACATACATGGGATGTGTCCTTTGCTTCATTCGTGACCCTAGCTAAACATCCAGCCACATCTGACAAACACAACTAAGGGGTCAAACATTAACCAGCAAATGGCATCAATCTAAGCATTATTAACATAACGCTAGGACAATGATGCTGCGTGCAAAAAATGCCTACTATAGTCACCTTGGAATCAGGGCAAATACAAAAAGTACCCCAAAAAACCATTTGAACTCAAATTTTCAAAAAATTTGTAACTAAAAGCACAAGCAATTGGCAATACTTGCATAATGTGATTTTCACAAGAATTGAACAAGACACAAAAGACTAGTTTTCGATTTTAGTGCCTGCCCTTGACAGAAAATCTTCCACTGAGGAAAGCTATCTATTGATAGGCTGAAAACACAATTAGGCCAAGAAAAAAAGTTTGTCTCAGAGACCACAGCGCATTTTGTTTTTTAAAATTTTGGTCTTTTAGCACATTTTTTTTAGGTTGTTGCTCACTTGAAATGTTTTTTTTGACAAATTTTCAGGAAAAAAATGCTGCAAAACAGCCGAAAAAATAAAAGTAGGTCAAAAAAATACAATAAAAAAAATCCCACAGATCGCAGTATTTTTTCTAAAAAAAAACCATTTTGCATTTTTCACATTTCTTCTGAGGGACACCTTTTTTTTTTGCCTTACTTATGTACCACAATTGCCTATGTTTTTTATTCAGTGTTGATTTTTCTTTTTGAACATAGCATTTGGGTCATTTTTGTCTCAAGTTTTAACTTGATAGGGTTTTTATTTTAATATTATTGGCATGAGGGCAACAACCCAATTTGTATACAACAAGCATAAAACATACAAAAGCACATAACAGCTCTCAAGTATCAATCGCGCTTGAGGTGCCCAAAAAGTGTTTTAAAAAGTATTCTTTTTCTCGGTCAACCTCAGGTCAAATCATGAGTACTAGAGATGAAGATGATTTTTCCTTTTTCCAAAAATGGAGACTTTGTCAGGTGGGTGTAATCGTGCTGTCAATCCAACAATTTCCCTCGAGCATGCCTCCCACCCATGAAATTCCTTTTGAAATTTAAATTCTTGTGTGAATCAATAGAGGATGGCAAGTGAAATGTCATTGAGTACTCTATCCAATAATTACTGCACTTGTTTTTGGCAGCCTTAAATGAACAATTGATGAACGACAAGGGCATTGCCATTTTAGAACTGCCTTTTGCTATAAGCAGTTGTAAACTTTTGATTGATGTAATCCCTGGCACAAAACCCAATATTATTGCCCAAGGACAAATATACTCCGCATTCAGGAATGAGTATGATACACATACTACATCAATTCCCTATTAACTAACACACTATAGAGGGTAAATTAATGATCTGTACAAAGTTTACAAATTTCACTATTACCAAACAGCTAGTGCTGGGACGTGTACATGTTTAAATGTGATACACGGAACAGAAGGGTTACTGCACGTTTAGAAAATTCGCTACACGTTTACACGTCAGTAAAAAATACTAACTTTTTTTCAGTATTATTTTAATTGCTGAAGTCAATTGTCACCAAAATTTACCTGCCATCAGTGAAAAGTAAAGTTAAAAGTTCCAATGCTGCTCCTAGAAATGGTTTCCGACTTTTACGGAAACAGGGGAATCCCCAGTTACCAAGTTCTTGTATGTGCGAGTGACCTTGTTACTGTATTATTCTATGGAAGATAAACAACCGGGTACTATCAGCTAAAGGGACAAAACTGGTAAACAACATATGGGAGGCGCCCATAGTGATTTCATTGTTGGGGTCTTTTGGATATTCAACTGCTTTATTTTGGATTAAAACATAACGTAGGTAAGTACAAACAACATTTTATGGTTCAATGAAATATGATCGAATGCAAAGTCGGGTAACTGATTACGGACGATTTAGGCGCTAGAATTGCATTACCATGGAAGCGCCAAATTCGGCAGTTGTTATGACCGGTAAACGTTTAAACGGAACGAAAATACTAATCGTGTAAGGATAGGAAATTAACTGTAACTCCCAGCTCTACAAACAGCCACCAAATTAGTAGTTCTTTATGGCACTAAGTAAATATGGCATGTTAAACAATCCAAAGCTGTAATAAATGAATTAATGAACAGCACAAAACAAGCACAGGGTTCCACCTGGGCCAATATGCTGGAAAGCACAAAAATTGGCACAGAGCATATTTACACAACTAACGTCCAACTGTGATCTGAAAGTATTTAGAGCATTAGAAGGGGGTATTTTATAACTTGCATTGTGGTCCAGTGGATACAATGACCGACTCATGGACCCCCAGGTCCCTGGTTTGAGTCCCGGCTGGGCCAATGTTTGTTTACCTCGCTTGCCTCTCCCCACCCAGGTGCAAAATGGGGAGCTGTTAGGAATATTGTCCACTGAGCGCCGCCCAAAGGGCATTTGTAAGGCAGCCGACATATTCTAGTGGCAGCGGAATAAATGTAAAGCACTTTGATACATGTGAAGGCGCTATTATAAATGTCGACATTTATTGGCCAGGATTTTGATTAAGTCCCACTGATAACATTTCTTTACTTACACATACTCCAAGGGGTGATAGAAAAATGAACAATGTATAGCGGCACCATGTGAGTACATAGGGAAGTATGTTTAGAAACCCCAAATGTTTAGAAGGCATAGCGAATGATCTCAGTCAATGTCCACGCTGTGATGTACAGAGTACGCTGGCTTCATTTTGAACCTAAGTTAAGAAAAAAGAAAACAAAATTATTAGAGGAGGTGCCTTAACCATTAAGCCTCAATTCAAAATGGGTCAAATGTGGTGTAGCAACCCCTTGAAGGTTACCCCTAAACCCCTATGTGCCTTTCTGGGCCCTATATTGTACTCTGCAAAATAAATGTCAGTACTTAGGGATAGAATGTGTTCAAGGAATTTTAAGGACCACAAGACATTTCATGATCATGACAAAAATTCTTAATAACTAGCACTTTGCAGGCAAAAAATGAGGCATAAAAGTCAGGGTTTTAGTGTTAGAATAAGATTTTTGTGGGATCTCATGACCTCAATGAGGTAAAATTTCCAAAACTGGTGCATTGTGGGATGATCTTAATATATCCTCTGCCCCTATACAGAAAGCATCAATACCAGAAAGTACAAAAAAGCCATGTAGTAGGTGCCAAGATGTGAAGTTTCAGAGATTCCAACTTTAAAAATACCCTCACACAACTCCTAGATGACCTTTGACTTTATCTCTGACCACCCACATCAAATAAGAATTATGTAAGATGGCCCCCAACAACTGATGATGAAGAACAGTGCATGCCTTCATCACGTTTATGATCCTGTCAAGTTTGAAGTTCATCGGCCACTTGGTTTAGGTGGTATGGTGGTTTAATCACATTTTATTAAAAATATGCAAATTAGCTCATTAGTATTCACAACCTAACCAAAAAGTATAAAGCACATGGCCTCATTATGTTCTATCACCCTGCCAATTTGACAGTTAACTGACAGTTCGGTTTAGACGGTAGAGTGGATTATGATTTTCCGTGTGACAATCCATCCACCCAGACAGAGAGGCAACTGCATGACCACAAAGGCCCTCCACAACACTGGTTGTGGGGCCAAAAATCATTTTGAGCAACTTTTTTTGGTCAATGCACAGTTATTTCTGTACAAAAAATGTGTATGTGTTTTAACATAATGACCTTACATGTCGATTGACCTCAACAAACCATAAACCCCTCTCCACCCAAGGTAGTGTCCAAGTGTCATCAAAATCTATTAAAGCATGTGTGACACAAAGCATCTTGGAATTATTGAAAGATCAACACTCAAACGCATACAAAACTCAATACATCAACATCCCATAGCTCTGCAGTTTGCAGCTGCTGAGCTTAAAATTGATCAGAATTGGTATTCAGATCATAGGGGCCAACAGTGAGGGCCGGTGTACATAGTGCATTGAAGCCAGTTCACAATGGTGATTTTTGATGGGATGAAGGGTGTGTGCAGTGGGTTGAACAAGTTGTTTGCATGGAATTCAAAATACACTGCTGCTGCATGTACCACAGACATGATCACAAACGTCAATATAATTAGACGTCGAACGCCAGCGGTGCGTACTTATTTCCATAGCGTGGTGTACCAATTTATTCATATATTCCCCGATTTCCATAATCTGGTGTACCAATTTATTCATATATTCACTCATTTGCATAGAACGATTTACCATTTCCAGGCCAACGGGTCATGGCGCATGCGCTTGCAAGTTTCGGATGGATGACAGTAATGAATATGTGACCCCTTTTTACAAACCCCGATTGTCACATGTCACATTTGTCTTACCTGCTTTACACTGTGAGTTATTGCCCATACCAAGAAGACTCTTGATGCAACTTGAAAGGCAGTCAGCATGACAGACGATGACACAAGACCCAGCATACAGTGAACAACCTATAGAGCATGGAAAAATAGAATTTTAGGATTTTGATCCATCTGATCAATTCATCAAGAGGTGTTTTGGTTAGTAGTAGAGTTGCCTATTCCTTGCTCTTCTGATACCAAAATCTCAATATTGATCGAGGTTAAAGGGTGATATTTCTGGGGGAGGTTCAGGCTATCAAATTTTAAATTAAAAAATATTTTTTCTCAAAAACTAAACACTTTATTAACAAAATCTAACAAGAGAATTGGTTAAAAACTACCTCCAGAAGTTTGGATACCATAGGGCTTCCTTCTTGGCTAGAAATAAGTATTTAAAAAAGTAAGTAAATTTTCACAAAATAAAGAAAAATATAAGAAATTAATCTAACCACTTGAAATGTGATCTTGTGTGCTGATTTTTTGTTATAAGAAACAAGTTTTAAATGAATTAGTTGAGTAAATCAGATTTAAAAGTGTTATTTCTGGGGAGCATAATAGCCAGTAATCCTACCTTACGCATTTTCAGCAATAATCTTAATTAAGTCAAACTGCATATTGACCAGTTATCCTTCAGCAACCACGACCCACTCAAAAAAGAGGAAAGAGTTCCATATGAACACAAAATTCTATAGGAAACAAATTCTTTTCATTTATGGCCTAACACTTACAAAAACCCTAACCCTAAAGCCCATGATGTACTTTCAGTCGCAGCGAGCGATTTCTGCTTGTGAGCAATGCGTAGCACTTGATTTTGGGTCAAAACCCGGTATTGCGCACGCCAATCGTTCGCTGTGACTGGTAGTATATTCATGGGCTTCAGGCCAAAAATAACAAAGAATTTGTTCCATGTAGAAATTTGAAGGGGGTACATATGGAACTCTTACCCAAAAAGATCATTCTTAATTTTGGTGACTACCCATCTATTTGTGGGCAAACAAGCATATTGAAAATTTTTCAACAATTACCTAAATAAGGAAAATTGAACCATAGATCAATAGATGATCAGTCAATTACCATCACATCATAATGTGTACCGATCCGATCGGTATCAGTACCGATATCAGTCAGATTGGATCAGTATCGGTGATCGGAAAATTTCCCCTGCTACCGATCAACCCCCACTGATCATTTCAGCACTACATGAATTTTTTAGATTTATGAAAACAAGCATGAAAAATAACAATATAATGCCATTAGCAACAATAATAGTACCATACTGACCCGAGTATAGTCCCATTCTCGATTATAATCCCACCCCCAGTTTTGAAAGAATCTGAGGAATAGTAGAAAATCCTATTATAATCCCACCACAAGTTTTTTTGCTGGAAGGCAATAGATTACATACAATTTTTGTTATTATCTTTACTGGTTTGGAAGCATTTTCCTTGTGATTTTCTTTACAAAATTAATTAGGTTCATGCATCAGCTCATTTACAGGTCTTTGGTGATCACACATC